>OX424574.1:54188043-54450543 GCA_949152435.1 Gastracanthus pulcherrimus
TCACGAGATGTCCGCGTCTCGCCGCCATATGCAATCTAAAAAATTCGGCTTCCGCGCTCACGAGACGCCCGCACCTCGTCGCCATATGCAATCTAAAAAACTCGGTTTCCTCACTCTCGAGACGCGCGTGCCTCGCCGTCATGTACAATCTAAAAAAATTGGCTTACACCCTCGATATGTCTGCAGCACGCCGCCACAATAATTCTAAAAGATTTGGTGTCCCGCACTCGCCGAAGAATATTTTGGCGTTTTAGGCTTCCTGCTTTTCACTTTCTAAAGAATACTCTCGAGCAATAAGAAACAAGCCTCTAAAACAATTACACTTCCAAATAAACGCTCCCATTATACTTATAAAGTTACGTCTTCTTTACACTTCTAGAATAACGCCTCTATTATACTTTCAAAAGAACGCTTCTACCATACTTCTAAAAGAACGTTTCTATTATATTTCTAAAAGAACGTTTCTATTTTTGCGGTGTTATTCTTTTTAGCTCTCGCTTCATCTGAAATGTTTTACCTCTAATTATCAGATTGCCCATTCTTCTACTCACCAAAAATCCACGCTCCAACCACAAACTCGTACTGGGCCAATAATCTGCGAGACTTGGATATTTTGTAGATATTCTTTATATATATAATACTTTTCGAACCAATCTTGCGCACTCATGTCCGGGATTTTGAAGATGATTTTTTATATGAAAGTACTCATCAATATAACCTCTCAAACAAACTTTTAGCACATAAGGTCCCCTGTGCGACTCGTAGAGTGCATTGAATTTTCAAAAGAGACCAAAAATGGCTATTTTCTAAAAAATCATGAGAGCTCTCATTAATACCAATTTGAACATATAAAAAAAACTATTCTTTTTTTACGCCCTTTAAGAAAAAAAAACGCTGCCAACTGCGTTGGCACTATGCTTTCTCAAACAGAATTTAATTAAAATTATTATATGAATAAGGGAGAGCTGCGCAGTACCGTCCATCATGATTATTTTCCTGTCTAAATATTTTTATTCAGTGATTTGTGCTCTACAAAAAAATGAATATTTTTGAGTAAAAATATTATCGTATATATCGTATATCAGGGAATCTTTGGTCAGCTATGTGTCATTGATTTTAAAATCTACTTTTATCTATAAAATCAAATGAAATCTATACCTACAAAAGATTGAATTATTGTTTTATTTTTCCGTTTATTGCAAAAAGGCATCATTTTTTAAAATCACTCATTTAAAAATATTACTACTATTTAACATATACTAGTTTACAAAATCTACCATCAAAATAGTATTAAAATTATAATTTTTCTATGCTCTATTATAGATTTATACAGATTAAATATGGCAGAAATAAATGATGTCATTATTAAATCATTTTTAAAAAATCACAAAATAATAATATTTTTTATTCTATCACTCGACCGATATGGCCACTTTTTGCCCCAGAAAATCGGGGCGAAAGTAGCATATATTTCCCGTAAACGCATTTGCGGGGCAAAAGTAAAATTAAAATTTTTTTCTTTTACAATTTTTTTTTTTACAATACTATTCGTTTCATAATAAATTGATATACATTTAGTGTTTTTTTTTTACAAAAAATAAAGAAATTGTAATTACAAAATAAACAAAATCTTTACTTACATATTTTCTATTTGAGCGCGCGCATAAGCATTTTTCTAGATCAACCTAGAAAAATATAAAAAAAACACGTCGGTCCTACTTTTCAGGGTCAATAACTGGCCACGGTCGAGAGTGAAATAAAATACTATATGCAACACGGGACAAAAGTAGATTTTTTGTCTCGGATGATTACCACCCTCGAGAGAAGATTTTTCTCTCGGGTGATTATTGCCCTCGCTTCGCTTGTACAGTATACGCCCCCACGGGACAAATCTTTTTGCTCGGGCAGTAAACCCACCCGCGGGAAAAATCTGCAATTTTCGCCCCTTGTTGCACAATGTACTATAATATAACATTATCTTTCCAGTGTTTGGATTTTTTCGTGCAAAATAATATGTAAAGTTTTCTTGAAGTGTAGAATAGTAAATCTCATATCTAATAATACTTAATATCTACAAGAAATAGTACAACGATAAAGCTTAGAGATGTCGTGATATACAGGGTGAACAGTATTGTTCAAATTGAATAATCTCTAATATCTCAGAAGATTATGAACCAAATCGACTCAAAATTATTTAGCCAATAACCTGATATCTAACAAATATTCTCTGAAATTTTAAAGGCATTATATCCATTATTACTCAAGTTATCGTTGTCAAAAAAAATAATTTTTTGACATTTTTTTTTTCGTAGATAACACACTGTCTTTACACATTAATATTAAAACAAAAAGTTTAATATTGGAACTGTTTTTTTTATTTTTATAAAATTAACTGTATTTGCTTGAAAGTTGCTGATTGGGTGTTTTTGGAGTCGCTGATCAAGAATTCGCTAACAAAAATACAAAATTCAAAATGGTGGAAAAATTTTTAATATTTTTTTATCAACAATATAGGATTTGTCATATTGAATTTAAAAATTTGACAACAGATTAACATGTTTATTGAATTACATTCGTAGAAAGTTTAAATCAGTGTTTCGATATCCTTTCCATGCTACCATGAGATAGATATCTTAGCGCGTTTTTTTTTTTAAGAAACATATAATGTTTATTTTATGTAATTTTTACGTAATTATTGCAACAAAAAAAAATTAGTAATAAAATAATTTTATAAATTGCTTTTAAATATTTTATATTTCTTAAAAGCGAGGTTTTATTCACTTTTAATTGTTTGATACTGAAAGATCCTTCTCTCGCTCTTTAGAGTGCAAAATTCTCTCTACCAACTAGACCTTTAATTCACTGACTCGAGTGCAAATCGACTCCATAAAATTAAATAAGCAATTGTATTCCTGACTCCACCGTAATGGCCACTTTATTGACCTTAAAAGTGATACAAAAGTAGCAAATGATTGGCGATAATCTACTCTATCCCACAAATTTACTTTTTTCCCGCATATACGGGAAAAATCTACTTTTCTTTCCCGCAATTGTTTTTCCCACAAAAGCATTTTTTTAAATTATTCTTCTGCATATTAATATATATTTTTAAAAATTCTCGTTCTTACCGGAAGTCCCTCTTTTTAAGTAAATAAATTAGCCACAGTTAAGTCGGGAATAAAGTTCTATATGCAACACGGAAATAAAGTCGAGTATTCCATCGAAGGATTACTGCCCTAGCTTTGCTCGGGCAGAAAACCCAGCCTCGGAAATAATCTTCAACATTATTTCCTTGGTATATAATGTATTATTATAGTCTTACAAAATTTATTGTCATTTGTAAAACATTTTACTTGATATGTAAAAACTTTTTAAGTTTTTATACAATTCAAATATTTTTTCATGATATAAATTATACTATTGCATATGTTTAAATGGTAAATTAAAAGTTTAAATCTATCTCGTCATTTATAAAAAAGGACTTGTCGGTTTGACTTCTCAACGTAGAAGTAAATAGAATAATTAAATACATATAGAAACTATTAATAAGGTTGTAGGAGCTAAGTGCCGATGAATTGGTAGCGGTTTCTATATAAATATTGCACTTCTGCCATTTTGCGACTATGGCACTCACTTTTGTACTGAAAAAAGCTATCTTTATGATTTTTGGTGTAATTGTTCGAGTGATCACTTTCTTACGGATTTTAAGTTATAAAATGAGTCAATTAATCGAAAGGGGCATTAAAAGGTTTTGAAACCATTTTTTAGGAAAAATTCAGGAAATTTGTTAAAAATTCTTTTGTTGCTATTTTTGCAAGAGATTTAATTTTGTTGAATAAATGGAGGTTGAAATTTGCTAAAAAACGTAAAACATGCCTACATGCTTATATTTAGCCTTGATCAACTTTGAACCTACGGGTTTCCAAAACTCTGAAAAAGAACACATACATCCTACGTACTTAGAGTAACATTTTTACCGAAGAAATAAACAATAAATTTGTTTGTTAAGTCGATTTCCCCGAGGATATATATATATATATATATATATATATATATATATATATATATATATATATATATATATATATATATATATATACACGGTGACCCATTTTAATCGCCGCACCCGGATATCTCGGAACCTAAGCCAGATAGGGAAAAACGGTTTAGACAAAAGTTGTAGGGGACAAAGGGGGCCACACAATGGCGCTAACGCCTTTGACCTTGAACTTGACCTTTAAGGTTATTTCAAGGTCAAAGTGGTTTTGTCACATGGGAACACCTAGTTTTGACTCCGGATTCGGAAAGAGCGGGAAATTTTACGTTCAAAATCATATTGATAAAAAAATTTTCAAGGTCATTTCAAGGCCAAGTCAAGGTCAAACTCCGAAAAGTCCGTTTAAAATCGTTTTTTTCCATGAACCACAGGCTAAGCTGGTTCAAATTGATCGTAGACTGTAAATAAATTTTT
The DNA here is from genome assembly GCA_949152435.1 of Gastracanthus pulcherrimus. Taxonomy (NCBI): domain Eukaryota; kingdom Metazoa; phylum Arthropoda; class Insecta; order Hymenoptera; family Pteromalidae; genus Gastracanthus; species Gastracanthus pulcherrimus. Next base: position 54,192,515 of record OX424574.1, read on the forward strand.
AAAATTGTTTATTTTTTTATGATTTCTAGGCAAAAACAATCCGAAGTGAAGTCGATTTGACCTTGAGATTAAAATGAAAACCCACAAATTCCAACTCACAAATCCTAACCCCACAAATCTCAAAACCAAAAACATTCGATCCGCAAACTTTAAACTCACGCATCCTTAACCAACATTTTCCTACCTCACACACCCTAAACCCACACACCCCAGACTCACATATCCTATGTTTTTCTTTAATTTAAATTTTGACTTTATATTTGCATTTTTTATTAATTATTATTTTTTTTTGCTTCTACAATTATCTTAGTCGGATCCTAATTTTTTGAATTATGAGCTATTAAAAAATGTGATTCTTTTTACAAAAAAAACTCATAACTTCCTAAAAAATAAAGATACAATATTTCTGTTTTGTACAAAAAGCATCGTAGCTATTTTTTAGAATCGAACTATTAAAAAAAAACTTAATATTAAAAATGGGCGGAAAATCTTAAAATCGGTGAGCAGTTCAGATTTAATTAAAAGAACCATTGACGGAACCTATTTTCTTCGTAGATGTGTTTTTAATGATTACATTATCAAAATTAGTATTTCTGAAATTCGAACGCTACTAATTCACATTATTTATATAAAACAAAAAAATAAAAGGAAGTTTTAGTTTTATTTGCAATCAAAATAAGAAATAATGCTTTATTGAATACCTTTAATGTTTTGACGATTATTTTAATTTAAAATTTAAAATTAAAAAAGTGTTACAAACGAAGTATTTATGGCAAATACAGTTAGCTAAATAAAGTTACCGTAATTTTCCAACGTTTTTCTTTTTTAGGCGCGACCGTATACGGGCGAGCCTTATAATTATTAATATTTTTGATACCATTTTACTATTTAAATTTAATAGTAATTAATAGCTGGCTCTGAAGTGGCTGACTATCCGCCCAACGAGATCGTTGGTATGATTTTGCTTTGAGGAGCAAGCCAAAATAATTATCGTGGTGCGGCAAGACTTTATGCTGAACGCTATCCTGACAGACGACACCCTGACGATAGAGCTATCAGACGTTTAACTCAAAGAGCTCGTGGTGGACACATGGTTCGCCAACGTAGGCGCCATGAGTATGATGAAAATGATAATCGAGTTGTAACTATCCTTGCAATAATTCATCTTGACCCACACATTAGCGCTCGTAGAGTCGAAAGGGAAATTGGTATTCCAAGAAATACTTTTTTAAGAATTATGAAGGTGCTTCAATATCACGCGTATCATATTACTTTGGTTCAAGAGCTACAGTTTGAGCATTTCTAACAGCGTATTGTGTTTAGAAAATGATCCAGACTTTTTTAACTTTGTTCTTTTTTCTGATGCGGCAAAATTTCAAAGTGATGGAGAACTGAATAGGCATAATTGCCATTATTGGTCTGATGTGAATCCTCATTGGGTCAGAACTATAAACCATCAAAGACGTTGGAGTATTATGGTATGGTGCGGGATTATCAATGGATATTTGATTGGTCCTTATTTTTTTGAAGTAAATGTAAATCAACATACCTATTTGACGCTAATAAGAGATGAACTACCTGGATTGATGGAAGATGTTGATTTAGAAACTCGACGAAGAATATGGCTCCAGCAGGACGGCGCACCACCACATTTCGCTCGAATTGTAAGGGCTTTTTTGAATGAGCACTATGGTAACAGATGGATTGGTCGAAGAGGTCCGGTTAACTGGCCTGCTTGCTCACCCGATCTTACATCACCAGATTTCTATTTATGGGGGTATTTAAAAAATGCTGTTTTTGAGCAACAACCCACTACAAGAGCAGATATGCAGGATAGGATTCGTCGAGCATGCGCTGCCATTCCGAAACAAACTTTGCAGAACACCGTTCGCCATTTTCAAAGACGTTTGACTATGTGTCTTGAAGCAAATGGTCGTCAGTTCGAACACTTGCTTCGAGGTTAAATAAAAATTTATTTACATTAGTGAGAGGCGAGGGGACTCACTATAATCAAGCAACCCGAACAGTGAGAGGCAAGGGGACTCACTATAATCAAGCACCCCGGACAGTGAAAGGCAAGGGGACTCACTATAATCAAGCACCCCGAACAGTGAGAGGCAAGGGGACTCACAATAATCAAGCACCCTGAACAGTGAGAGGCAAGGGGACTCACTATAATCAAGCAACCCGAACAGTGAGAGGCAAGGGGACTCACTATAATCAAGCACCCGAACAGTGAGAGGCAAGGGGACTCACTTTAATCAAGCACCTCAAAGGAAACAATCCTTACTACGTCCACGTCGTTGTTTCTGGGTAGCGCGAAAAGTAAGGTTAATACATTTATAACAGAAGCTTCAACGATCTTAAAGTTACCGTTAAAAAATCATTTTGCCCTTGAGAAAAATTTGGGGGGGGGGGGGGTTTGGGGTGTGTGGTATTAGCATGCGTGGGGTAGGGATGTGTGAGACTGGGGGGTGTGGGGTATGGTTGTGTGGGACTGGGGTGTAACAGTTTAGTATGTAAGGGCACGAAGTTTATGGGGTTAGGATGTGCGAGTTTGAGTTTTGTTAACTAGGATGTGTAAGTTTTGGGTGTATGGGTTCCCCTATTAAGCCTACGATCAATTTGAACCAGCTTCGCCTGTGGTTCATGAAAAAAAACGATTTTAAACGGACTTCGGAGTTTGACCTTGATTTGATCTTCAAATGACCTTGAAAAAATTTTTCTCAATATGATTTTGCACGTAAAATTTCCCGCTCTTTCCGAATCCGGGGTCAAAACTAGGTATTCCCATATGAAAAAACTACTTTGACCTTGAAATAACCTTAAAGGTCAAGTTCACGGTCAAAGACGTTAGCGCCATTGTGTGGCCCCCTTTGTCCTCTACAACTTTTGTCTGAACCATTTTTCCCTATCTGGCTTAGGTTCCGAGAAATCCGGGTGCGGCGATTAAAATGGGTCACCGTGTATATGTGACGTTCCACGTCAACCGGAACACCGCCCTGCCCAAATTTCCATTCGACCTAAAAATCTTTAAAAATATGAAAAATTTAGCATTTTTTCTGTACTTTTAATTAGTGTGTGGCTATTTTTAAAATTTTGTTTTCAAAGAAAATTTTGTTATATATATATATATGAGTGACTCTCTGGGAAAATGACTTAAAAAAAAAATTATTGTTTATTTCTTCGGTAAAAATGTTACTATATATACATATATATATATATATATATATATATATATATATATATATATATATATATATATATATATATATTATATTCATTTACCAGAAAATTAAACATACAATATATATAGTATATATAGTAACATTTTTACCGAAGAAATAAACAATAATTTTTATATATATATATATATATATATATATATATATATATATATATATATATATATATATATATGTATATACATATATTATATTCATTTACCAGAAAATTAAATATACATATGGTAAAATTCCTATGCATAACATTTTTAGTCCTTAAAATTGATGTTCGAATAATGTTAAGAAGTTAGAATTCATTTCAATTGTGAATCTTAATTTTGATTGTAATATATTATAACTTTTATATTTTTATAACAATTTTATTTTTCTGGCATTACGAGACAATTTGGCAAAAAAATCATCACTTAAATCGCAATTGACCAATTGAATTTTATAAGAATCAGGATTCATTATAACTTCGATATTAAGCGCATTATAATGGTCGTTAAATGGACATATAACCTAGAATATGTCAAATAGATAATGTTACTTAAAAAATATTACTTAAAATATATCACTTTATATATGTTAAATGTCACGCTTCAGACGTAAATGAAAAAATGTCACCAACCAAACACTTTAGGCAGTTTTTATAAATATATTTAAAATGTCGCATGATATAAACATTATCTGGTTCAATTTTCAAGAAATTCTGTTATTGTGTGGATTCAGAAAACGTGTTTAAAAAGTATCCTTTCACTTCCCCTTAAGAGGAAGTCGTATCTACTGTCCTTGTCTAATCACATGTTTGTTAATTATTCAAATATTAGTTTGTTAATTGAACAACTAAGAGTCGATCCCAATTCTGGAAATAAGGAAATTTTGAGACCTAAAAGAGTACCAAACATTATTTCCTTTCCGAGAGTAGTTCGAAACGCAAAACCTAACGTCAGTTTTCGCGTTTCGAAGTATTCTCGGAAAGAAAATAATCTTAAATATTTTTTTAGGTCTCGAAATATTCCTTATTTTACGAAGAATTGGAGACGAGTCTTAGTTTTTCAATTATCAAACTACTATTTGAATAAATAGTAAAAATGTAATTAGACAAGGAAAGTACGGTCTCCTCTTAATTGCATTATAATGACCACCAAATGGATATATAACCAATAAAATGTCACCCGAGAAATGTTACTTAAAAATATCACCTAAAAAATATCACTTGATATCTATGTCAGGCTTTATTACCTTAAAAACTGTAAACCTATCCCCTAATACATTTCAATTGTACAGTTAAAATATGCATTACCTTACATATCATTTTAACATAAATTTATATTTTAAGGAGTTAGTACATCACATTAAGATAAATAAAAATCAAAATTATGCTACATCATCACGCATTATGCCACATTGTTATTCGTATTTATAAAAATGTATTTACTTATTGCCGTATACTATCTCTTCGTAATTCCTCGCCCTAAACCTAGGAAAGTAGCCGTGCACCCGCTATGTTTCTGAATTAAGTTTGTCTCCCAACATCAAGTCGATGACAAATTATTGGGAGTTTAAATCTAACATGTGTCCTCTGGTGTTGTATATTCCCATCGTCCATTTTCAATATGTATATAGATATAGTATCTCGTGTTTAATTTTGAAAATGGACGATGGGAATATACAACACCAGAGGGCACATGTTAGATTTAAACTCCCAATAATTTGTCATCGTCTTGATGCTGGGAAATTTTGTACCAATACGGTAAACGAAAGCAGAATCAGCTGTTCGAGTGATGGTATATACTGCGAATTAAAGGACTGTAAGTAGTATGTACAGCAAGATTGTACAATGTTCCGTCTGACCCCTTTGCGCGCCGTGATGTGCCGCGATGCTCTCAATCGACGTGCGATATCTCGCGCGTCTGCAGCTGTAGTGAGTATAAGTCCAGTAGGGGTTGGGTTTCGCTTGCGCGTGACCGAAGGATTAACGTTGTTTTGGACGTTCGAACTCACCTACGGGAGTGGCAGCTACGAGGATGTACGACGATCGCGAGGACGGAGACTAGTGTTCTTGACCGGAAGAAAGTGTATTTCTCGCATGACAGCGAGGAAATGTTTGATGATTACATTGCAGTGTTGTAACTAAACAAATTTTTCTTCGTGCATTCAGTGATATTGTACTAACTGATTATTTTAATTCGTGATTTAAGTGTTTTCTAGATGTTTTGGGTGGTGATCGAGATCTGTGTTAGTGTTACTATTGGATTACACGCGACTGCCTATCACGTCGTGCAACCTGGGTTTCTGCTACAGCTGCTGATGTTGCCGCTGCTGCTCGACTACAAGCAATTCATTATATACGAATCAATTCTCATCGGATTCTCAAAATTGATTATCTTTTGATTATTTGAATGACATCATCCTTCATAATCTATTTCTATCAAGTGAATCAATTATCATAGTTATCTTTAATTGACCAACTCAAGTTCTTCGCTCAACAAATTGCTTCACGCAAGGTCTAATCTATTCCCAAATCTCTTTGATCTGATTTGTAAATGGCGTCGATACGAATTCGTATTTGCTGCAGACATAGAAAAAATGTACCAGCAGGTACTAGTTCGCAAAGAGGATCAGCATCTTCAGTCAATTCTCTGGCGTTGTAGCCCCGAAAAACTCCTTGAAACCTTTCATCTGACCACAGTCACTTATGTAATAACTCCGTCCTCTTTCTTGGCTTGTCGCTCCATCAAACAACTAGCTCTTGATAGCAAGATTACTTATCCACTTGGCGCATAGGTCGCAGAGAATAAAATCTATGTTAATGATGTAAGGTCAGGTGGCCATTCTATCGATGAAGCAATCACCAAACAAAAGAAAACTTTGGATCTACTTGCGAGTGGTGGTTTTCCTTTAAGAAAGTGGATATCGAACGATGCTTCTATCGTCAATTGGTTGCCTACTAACCTTCTTACTGAAGGCGTAGTATCATTTTCTAGCTCATCACCTGCAATCCCAGTATTAGGGCTATCTTGACAACCGCATGATGATGTATTTGAATTTCATATAGAATCTGCTTCAGCTACGAACTTAATTACAAAGCGAGTAGTGCTTTCTAATATTGCCCGTTTATTTGATCCCATTGGTTGGCTAGGCCCTATGCTCATCACTGCCAAGATTTTATTACAATCTCTTTGGTTATTAAAAGTCGATTGGAGTGATCCATTGCCAATTGAGATATCAAACAGATGGTTACACTGGCGACAGCAACTACTTTGCTTGTCAGTCTTGCGAATTCCACGTTGGATTCACTACTCTCCCAATCCTGAAATTATTGAGATTCCGGTTTCGCCGATGTTTCAAAGCAAGCTTATGGTGCCGTGATTTATCTCAGAATCATTCACAATGAGAAGGTTTCAGTATCGTTACAGTTAGCCAAATCTCGAGTCGCTCCACTCAAAATTCTGAGTGTACCCAGACTTGAGTTATGTGCTGCACATTTGCTAGCCAAACTAGTACACGCCACTTCATTTAAATTATGCCTATTACTTTAGATAGGATACATTTATGGTCAGATTCATCAGATATTTTACACTGGTTGAGTGATATTCCATCTCGATGCCAAATTTTCATAGCCAATCGAAGCTCTGATGCTCATACACTTGTACCTAAGGCATTCTGGCATCATGTGCGGTCTAAAAACAATCCCGCTGATGTTCTATCAGGAGGCATTGAACCCTCAGGTTTTCGCACTTTCCATCTTTGGTGGCAAGATTCTAAGTGGCTAAGCGCTGATACCACTCCTTTGCCACTCAAGCATGAAAATTGTGATAGTTCCCATGAATCTCTTACCGTTCACTATACGGAAGAGGCTGTTGTAGAATTAGAAACGCTACACACTCGTGAATCAGATGTAGTTATTTGGGAGCTAGTTAATAAGTATTCTGAATTAGCAAAGATACTTCGGATTACTTCATATTGTTTAAGATTTATTCTAAGATTAATGTTAAGGATTCAAGCCAAAAATAGGTTAAGAGTTGAATTGCTCAAAGTCAAACTTTTGACTGTTCAAAGAGTTATTCAACTCACGGAGAACAGCGAATCTGATGAGAGTAGAAATAAATTCATCACTGAATTTTGCGAATCAGTTGCGTCTATGCTTGGTCGCAAATTCAATTTATTACATTTAGGTTTTTTAAACCTTACTAATTCACGAATGACTGCGGAAATTTCAGTTTTAGAATTAGAGAACTCTAGGCTATTATGGGTGTATCTACACCAACGTCTTTATTATCTCAAAGAGATGAAGCTTATTCGAGGAGGAAAATTGTTGAATAGTAACAGTTCTTTGTCTAGGTTGAACCCCATCATACACGAATCTGTCTTACTAGTTGGTGGTCGTTTGTCTCACGCACTTCTTGAAAACGACACAAAACAGCCTCTCATAATTCGAGGTGACACCTTCTTTTCAACACTCTTGATAAGAGATGCTCACTCTCGCACTCTTCATGGAGCAACAATCAGTCTTACGAGTTATAGGTCGTTTATCACACGCACTCCTTGAAAACGACACAAAACACCCTCTCATAATTCCAGGTGCCACCTTCTTTTCAACACTCTTGATAAGAGATGCTCACTCTCGCACTCTTCATGGTGCAACACAGTTGACGTTATCAATACTGGCTGTTGAGGGGACGCCAAGCTATGAAATCTGTAATTAGTCGATGTATCAAGAGTCGTCGTGTCTCAGCTTCCATTAACAGTCAGCTGATGGGGTCAGCGATCTGCCAGGGGCTCGAGTCACTCTTTCCTATCCATTTGAAAAGGCTGGTGTCGACTACACAGGTCCCATTAGTATGCGATTGTCCAAAACTCAGTAGAGGATTACAGCAGTGATGCATTCATTGATGCATTTCATAGATTCACCAGCAGACGAGGCCATTGTGCAGATTTTTTTAGCGACAGAGGTACTAACTTTGTTGGTGCTGACTCTCAGCTTCGCCAACTCTATGATGAAGCTTCAGCTCATTCTCAACAAGTCGCGTTTTCATTAGCTCGGGAAGGAACTTCTTGGCATTTTAACCCTTCAGGCGCCCCGCGCGTCGGAGGGCTATGGGAGACTGCGGTCAAATCAACCAAATTTAATTTTTCATAAATGATCAGGTTTTAACCTTCGTCGAGTTATCCACTCTTCTAACTCGCATCGAAGCATGCCTAAATTCCTGGCCATTAATACCAATTAGTGACGATCTATCGGACCTACAGCCATTAACAATAGCACATGTACTAATATTAAGATTCCCCTTTTTAATACTCGAACCTGATGTCACCCACGTCAAAGTACAATTAGGAAAGCGTTGGCAGCTGATTACTCAAATGCTGCAACACTTCTGGTCAAGATGGACGAACGAATACGTCACTTCCTTTCAAGAACGGCACAAGTGGCGAACCCCTTCACGTTCTCTCCAAGTCGCGGACTTAGTAATCATTCGAGGCGAAACTACAGCTCCAGGAAAATGGCCTGTAGATTGTGTTGAGGCAACTCATCCAGGACCTGATGGAAAGGTCAGAGTCGTTACCGTTAGAACTTCTGGCTCCGTAATCAAGAGACCTGTAGTCAAGACCATCTCCTTGCATCCACTCGAAAATTAACATTACTTCTCCATTCCAGTTTTCCGTACCACTCCTCATTTGTTGCAGGTTTTATTCGTCCAGTGGGCGGAAGTGGGCGGAATGTACGAAATCGAACCTACACACGGCCTTGGTCCGTATACGTCACAGCGATGGCGCCACCTCGCACGATTCAGACGCTCGCCAAGCAGCGGCTCTGCGCCAATCAGAAGAGAGAGGTCCACCAGCAACATCCGGCAACAACGCCGCGGCGCTCAGTTGCGCTCTCTCCTTCGCACCGAGCACTTGCTCTCTACAGTGCCTGCGCGTACATCACATCTCAATTAATCAAGAATATATCTATCTATTTTTTACACACCAATTCTCGTCTTGTTCATTTCAAGAACCTCATCCTTCAATATAAACAAATATTTGTAGTTTTACAATAAACTTTTATTACAAAATTTTTTATTTTCGGTATAAATCAGAAAAATTTTGTTGACTAAGTTATGATTGACTCATTTTCGGAAGGGAAATAATTATAGTTATCAAATACTTGTAGTATTGCATATACATATGTCTATATGGTCGCAAGTTGGTATTTGTTGATAAAAATATTTATATTGGCGTTATACTAGATTAAACAGTCAATAAAATATAATAATGTACAAACTAATAAATTGTAGAATCAAAACATAAATAGGTTAGATTTGCAGACAAAATACGTACTTGCTTACAGCATACTCTTAAGCAGATTCTAGCCAGATATTAGCTATAATTTTGCTTATTGATAGCTTAATAATCTGGCTAATAATAATTTATAAGCTAACCAGATATTCTGGCTACTTTATACCAGAGGAACTTAGGCGCCCCACGAATTTTACATGATTACGAGGCGGATTTCTGAACTATTATTAAAAAGATATATATTTTCTAAATCAGTAGCTGTTTAAAACGTTGGAATTCTTTTTACAGATAGCCCAATAGTTCAAAAATTCACGATGTAATCATATAAAATACGCGGGGTGCCAAAATTATGCATATAGCAAATAGCTGTTTAAATTACTATTATTAGCTTTTTGTGCATAGGGCATTATAAATCATCACCACTGGCGACAATAATTCGTTCAAAACGTAGAAAAACACCCCCGATTTCGGTCCTCTAGACTACTCATATTTTAATTTTTTTAATAAAAATGAACAAACTCAAATAATTAATAACAAGTTTTGGCAAAGTATAATTTTGAAAAAAGAATTATCCTAGAGATTCTGAGAATTGTTGACAACTGTCAATAAATGTTTCTACATATTGAAAAATTGTAATAGCAATCATTTTGCTAGCATTTCTTAACAAATTTAAACAAAAATAAACAATTTCGCACAAAAATCAACGACAAATCATAATTTGAATTGAAAAAAGTCTGGTGCATATAAATGTTAAAAATTGTTTTAGACTGATCATAAATAAATTTTACCTCCTACAAGACTCAAGCAGAAGATGCAGAACAATTCGTCAAAAACTGCCAAATTCATTAAATTTTTTGTTAAATATATAGAGTTTGAATCAACTGTAAAAAATTGTTAACATTGATTAAAATCCATAAGAATAATATTAAGAAGAATATAATATATAAAATATATATTTTATATATAAAAACAGTTTAAAATATTTAACAAAATATTTAAAATCAACGTGAATTGTTACAAAATGTTACAATCTATATAGAAAATCATTTCTAATGTTAATCATTTTTATTCTGAGTATAACATGATTTTTGCGTTAATGGGATAGCAATTCCGTGACAAACTGTTATAAAGTATCGATAAATTAAAAAGTTTGTTCCAAATTCTTCAATTTTGTATTGAGTTGATTAAATTTAAGTCCGCTCTGGTAGAAAATAAGCCAATTCAGCTAGTTAACGTATTAATTTATGGCTAAATTTTTTACCTAAAAATAAGGTAATTTCTAGCTTATTTTGTAGCTAATTTCTAGTTACGTAGCATTTAAGATAATTAAAGTATCATGGCAACCAAAACAAACCTATAGGTTAGGGATGTTTCCGATAAATATTTATCCTATAAGAATTAATAAATTATTCTTAGTTATTCTTAAACACAAATCAAATAATTATAATTCAATTTTAATAGTGAAGTCGTTACACTAGGCGCCTTTTTGGTAAGAAGCTCTTTATGCATTAAGACTAGCGCGTCTTAACCTTAACTTTTCAATAATAAAGTAATACAAAGAAATCTGCTTCGTGTAAAATACTTTTATGCTAATTGGTTAATTATGTATTTCTTATTAATTCTACGTAGTTCTGCACTATTATACTTAAATTAACGTAATGTAAATGTGTATTTTACAACGTATACAAAAAGTGATTAGTGTTAGCTAGAAATTAGCTAGAAATAAGCTAAAAAGTATACCACTATAAGCGGTTTTTAGTTAATTCGTTAAGTAGAAATAAGCTGATTTTGTCAATATTAGCTCATTTCTGGCTAAAAACCAGCTTAGATTTCTAGCAGAGCGGTGGTCTAAAATTGGGGGTAATTGACAGATTTTAATACTTTTTCTGAAATATATACAATCGTTCACATTTTCTCACAAGAATTAATAGTTTTTGACAACTTTATTTCCATCGGGGACTAGGCGATTAAATTTAAAATTATCTCGCATTCAGCCACAAAATAATGCGATTTTGATCAAGTAATCGCTTTTTGAAAATAATACAAAATTATAACTATGCCTTCCAAATAAATCAAGCAATTTATTTTTTTTAGTATATCAAATCTTTCGAGTACGCTCGAATACAGCTCGATCGCCTTGAGTAGCTCGCTCATTCATAGTAACTTGATCGTCTCGAGTACTTCGATCATTCCGAGTAGCTCGAATATTACGAATAGCTCGAACATCCTGAGTAGCTCGATCGCCCCGAGTTACTCGACTCGACTCGGTACTCGACTCTAGTATTTATTTATTTAAAACGCACTGAAAACAGTAAAATTTTGGAACACCGCGAAGCCAGCGCCGCTGTGGCGACTGTAGGTACTAAACAGTAGAGCTGCGAAGCGTCATGTTGTCACGTGACATCGATTCCAATAGTGATCTAAAATGTTACTATCAATAAATAAATAAATGGGACATTAAAAAGATAACTGTCTTAAAAAGTTTATTGTTTTTAAGTATATTATAGAATAAAATTGAATTTAAAATTCATGCAAGTTCCCTATTGTAGGTGACCTATAATTCACTTTTAATAATGTGTATTACATTTAAAATCATTCATTAATAATGCAATAAGTAAACACATTTTTATAAATAAAAATAATAATGTGGCATAATGCGTGATGATGTAGCATAATTATGATTTTTATTTATGTTAAGGTGGTGTACTAACTCCTTAAAATATAAATTAATGTTAAAATGATTTGCATGATATTGCATATTTTAACTGTCAAATTTAAATATATTAGGGTATAGGTTTACAGGGATTTTAAGGTGATAAAGCCTCACATAGATATCAAGTGATATTTTTAAGTGATATTTTTCAAGTGATATTGCTCAGGTGACATTTTATCGGTTTTATGGTCATTATAATGCAATTAAGGGGAAGTGAAAGGGTACTTTTTAAACACGTTGAATCCATACAATGACAGAATTTCTTAAAAATTCAGCCAGATAATGTTTATATAATGCGACTTTTAAAATATATTTACAAAAACTGCCTAAAACGTTTTGGTTAGTGACATTTTTTTATTCACGTCTGAAGCGTGACATTTACCATATATCAAGTGATATTTTTAAGTAATATTTTTTAAAGGAGGACCGTGCTTTAGGAGGACCCAAAAATTAATTTTCTTTTATTGTTTAAATCGATACCTAAGATATTCAAGAATATGTATACAAAGTTACAGAGTCCAATTCTAAATATTTCCGAAGACACAGAGCCGAAAGCAGAGGGGCGACGAGCAGGTGTGCGAGCGTCCGGGCAGACTCGACGCGCGCTCCGTCCCTCGATCTTCTACTTTGAATTTCATACCTGAAAAGGTTCAACGGTCTTTCAAAACAATATTCAGAGTTTGTAGTATCGTAATCTGCAGATCGTGCAAACAAAATGTAACATTGCAGAGAGTGGACATCGAGGCTTCGGTTTTAAAATTGTTCTATCGTGTATGTTCGGTCGAAGAGAAATCAATTCAGGACCGTTGATAAATACCTGTTGTGAAATAAATAGACGGATCGTGTTTGTTATGAGGCTTCTTGGTGTTGGACGAAAAGGCATCAATATTTTTTGCGGTCTAATGGATCTGTGTCATGGTTTGTCGAAATCAACGTATGATAAGATAGTACAGCATCTTCACTCATCGTCGGAATTGATGTTCAAAATTGTCAGTAAGAAAGCTGTCAAAGAATGTAGAAAATGGGAGAACCGTAACTTACTCGAAAGTGTCCGTCGATGGTTCCTGAGAAAAACGTAGCTTTAGTTCATTGTACGGTTTAACAACTCTTGTTGCGTACTACTGTGGCAAAGTAGTCGACCTCATTATGAAAAGTGCATACTGTCACTCCTGTACCCTAAAAAGGAAAACATTAGACGACAACGACTTTGAAGAATAGTATGAAGAACACAAAGAATCATGCTCCTCAAATAACGAACGTTTAGCAGGGAGGATGGAGCTGGATTCTATCGTGGAAATGTTTTCAAGATCGAAGAAAAATTTGGCGTGAAATATACAAATTACATCGTCGATGGCAATTCTAAAAATTTTGCGGGTATTCTGAAGATAAATCCATATGGTGACGATTGCCCTATTACAAGAAATGAGTGCACGAGACACGTACAAAAACGTATGGGTACGCGACTCCGAAATAAATAGAAGCAAGAGAAGCTCGGAGGTAAGAAGCGCCTGACGGAAAGTCTCATTAAAAAGCTAACGATTTATTATGGCTTGGCAATTAGAAGAAATAGTAATTCTGACCATGACATGAAAAAAGATATAATAGCAACGTTAGATCATTATTGTTCCACAGATAAATCTCGTCGGCAGGAGAATTGTCCGGCAGGCACCGACAGCTGGTGTGAATGACGTAAGGCGGAATTCATGAATAAACTGGAATCTTTTAAGCATCCTGCTCGATTGATTGACGAAGAAGCTGAGGAACACATTCGTCTAATCTATGAGGAACTTTCAAATGATGAACTTTTAACCCGATGCTTAAGCGGTCACACGCAAAATTCCAACGAGTCGTTTAACTCGACAGTCTGGCGCATGAATCCGAAACATCTGCATTCTGGTCAAAAAGTCTTTGAAATGGCCCCCTATATGGCTGCAGGTACGTTCAATGAAGGGTATTCTGCGGTATTGAGTACCATGCAGTTGCTTAATTTGAATATTGGCCAGCAGTGCAGAATATTTGCTGATAACGCTGACGCGCAACGGCTCGAGATGGAGAACAGTCGCCACTAATTTTCCAGCAAAGTAGCTCGTACGGCTCGTAGACTCGAGAAAATGCAAGAAAATGAGTTTTTTGAGGAAGCTGAAGGTCTATTATATGGACCAGAAATAGCTGATTAGCCAATTATTAGGCTAAATAATCGTAAATTGATACTTTTTCTTATCGAAAACTTTGAAGCGCGTTTTCTCCAGTTTTCATTTTTACGATTTCTTTAAATTGGCGGGCGGTATTGCAAAAAACTAATTAACGTATTCGAACGATTCAAAGCTTATTATCTTCAGTATTGTATCTTCTTCTATTTGAACTGAAAGATTGTTGAAAAAATCTTTTTAAATGACTTTTATAGCAAGTTGAAGTGATATTTTTGTTCAAAAAGCACTTTTCTTTTTAAACTTGGACAAAGTTAGAATTTCATAATTTCTTACAGTTTTTCTTAGTTCACCAAGAAGAAAAATACATGACATTTCAAATTCTTTTTGATGTTTCTGTTTCAGACAAGAATTACGAGCTGCATCTTTCCCGCCAATTGGAGACTTCAGTGGCCAGGCGCTCTACGAATGTGCTTATAAATAGGCTGTAATTCAGTGTCTCATGTTAAAAAAATTTGTTTGTAAAGCTCAAATACACATGAAAACATTCCAGAAAGATCGCTAGTCTAAGTTGTTTTTTTCTTTTCCAAAAAAAAATCGCGAAAAAAAGCTTTTCTTAGGACTTCTAAAGTAGGATCCCCACTTAAGTGACATTACTCATTTAACATATCCTAGGTTATAAGTCCATTTGACGACCATTATAATGCACTTAACATCGAAATTTTAATGAATCCTGATTCTTATAAAATACAATCCGTCAAATGCGAATCGAGTGATGATTCTTTTACCAAATTGTCTCGTGATAATTCTACAATTTTTAAATTTATTTACAAAACCTGTCTAAAATATTTAGGAGTTATATCTCTTATTACAAAAAACGGGATGACTGGGAGCAGGGTTATATTTACAGTTATTATAAGGTAATAAAGCGTGATATAGATATCAAGTGATATTTTTTAGGTAATATTTTTCAGGTGATATTTTTTACCTTATAGGTGACATTTCCTATCTTATATATCCATTTGATGAACATTATAATGCATGCCATATAAATTGCATTTTTTTCTTAATTTTGGTGTATAATATTTTCTATAAATCGCTAAACATAATCTACCTAAAATTGATTAAAAAAGAATTCCTTTGATCATAGTAAAAATACTTTCGTAATTTCATGTAATATCGTATGTTACGAATGCCATGATACATAACATTTTATTTGTCACCTACATTTTCGTGCATATCTTGAGAGACGATTCTTAAACCAAATCGATCAGTGATAATATAACTTTTTAACATCAATTTCTGTGTCTCGTATTTCGCGTCAAAATGTTTATATAAAACCCAGGGCAGTAAATCACGACCGAATCGCCACCGTCACCAGAGCCGAGCTTATTTTATTGAATCATTATTAACGGGGGATAATTATTAATGTTGTTTGAGGGAACGAGGAGCCCGAGAATCGCAACCGGGGAGAAAACACGGACACATACACACACACCGCACCGACCACGACAGCTGATCGTACAGCCGGGACAGCTGGCTGGAGCAACCACCCAGTAGACGACTGTACACACACACACACAGACGCTGCATCTATGATGACGACGACGACGACGCGGAAGAGAGCGCGACCGGTAACCCACAGCCCAGCAGAGGCACGTAGACGCCGGGGTTGGAGCTGTTGTAGTCTACGTCGTGCTGTGGCAACACACACGGCATATACACAGTTGCGCGCTATACGCGCGACTCTTTCATTCGTTTGCTCTCTCTCTCTCTCTCCCATGTCTCGAGGATTATGAGTCGCTGCACGAGCACACACACACACGCGCGCGACCCGGCCTCTCTCCCGATGCACAGAGATGCGGAAGGAGAGAAAATTCGCTGCAGCAGCGGCAGCTTCCTCCAGGCACACAGCACGGGCTATAGCCACGAGAGACAGAGAGAGAGAGAGAGAGAGAGAGAGACAGAGAGAGGGGGAGGGAGAGAGAGAGAGAGAGAGAGAGAGAGAGAAAGAGAGATGGGGGAGAGAGAGAGAGAGAGAGAGAGAAAGAGAGAGAGAGAGATATATACTTTTTATTCATCATAAGGCAAAATCTTACAATTTCATGTACATGTAGTTATAATTATAATTAAACATATCAGTCGATTTAATATAATTGTTATCTTAGCTTTCACTTATTGCATATTTCTTATTAAAATAATAATTCACTTTATCAGTTCGTCAGTTTATAAAATTTAAATGTAATGAACTAGTCACAGTCAGATATCACAGAAAACGCTTCGTCAAGAAATAATGCATAGAATAAAAAATAAATACAATAGAGATAACATATAAATATAAAAGAATACATACACATACTTAGCTAAATTTCTGCGTATACTATCACGTCTAAATTTAAAACACACTCATTCATAACACTTTAACAATCACGCTAATAAATACATTCACACCTAACTAACACTAAACATATTTAATAAATAAATAAATAAATTAATAAATAAATACGTCGAATAAATAAATAAACCAGATAAATAATTAAATTAAATAAATAAATAAATAAATTTAAATAAATAAATAAATTAAATAAATAAATAATTCATAATAAATAAAAAGCTTAAATAAATGTTCGACTCACCTCTGTACATACTCTTCACCATGTAATTGCTTAAGGTGCCTGCTAAACGCCGTTTTAAATTTACAAAAAGATGGCAGGCACCTCACACTGCTCGGGAGCGAATTCCAGAGGTGCGCACCTTGAACTCTGAATGAGAAAAGGCCCTTATCGGTGCGCGACCCCGGAACCGAGAGCTCTTTCATACCACCCCTACTTGAAGTCCTGGCCTGGTTTTTTTCAAAGAGGGCAGTAAGATACGGTGGCTGCCGCATGACAACCGCTTTGTAAAGCAGCAGCCCCATAAAATACTCCCTCCTCACCTTCAGATCCAACCAGTCCAGTTTTTTTCTGTAGGCGGTGATATGCCCATCCCGCCTAACACCACATATGTATCTCACACATGCATTCTGTAGACGTTGTAGTCGTGTCTGGAGCTCCCCTGACACATCAAGAAGAACCACTGAGCAATAGTCTAAGTGAGGTAGTACCAGTGCACATGCCAGCTGCTTCCTCAGTATCTCTGTGGTGCTTGAACGGAAAAGTTTTAAGCTATACAGAGCTCTATTTACTTTTCTACTGACCGCATTCAGTTGCGGCTTCCATGTCAACCCTCCGTCCATCACCACGCCGAGGTTGGTGACTGTATCGACAAAGGGAACGTGTACGCCGGTCTGTATCTCAATGCCTTGCAAGTCAAGGTTCTGAACCTGTTTGATGTTGTGATCAGATCCAAAAATGATCGCCTTTGTCTTGCCGACATTGAGGCTCAGGCCAGCTGACGTTGCCCAGTTCGACACTGCTTGTGCTACAGCCGACATGCGACCGATACCATCACGAAGACCCTTCAGGGTCACTTGTGTGTAGGTTTGCAAGTCGTCAGCGTAAAGTATGTGTTCGACACCATCTAAGTCGAGTGCGTCTTGTAAGTCGTTTATGTACTGGCTGAAAAGCAGGGGTCCCAGGACTGAGCCCTATGGAACGCCAAGATTGGTGGTTAGCCAACCTGAATCCCCGTTTGTGATTGTGACGAGTTTCTGTCGTCTCCCCATAATATATGACTTAAGCCACAGGAGAACACTCCTGGAGAATCCCATGCGCATCAGCTTACGCAGCAGTTTAGTGTGTGAGATGGTGTGGAATGCTTTGCTAAAATCAAACATTAACAAAATAGTCAATAGTTTTTTATTGTTGTTAATGCCTGATCTTATGTCCTCCGTCAGTTTCAGTAGTGCTGTCTGTGTACTGTGATTCTGTCGAAAACCAGTCTGCATCGGGTCCAAAGTATTATTTTCTCGTAAGAAGTCAGTTATTTGGTCGTGTACGATTTTTTCAAGGGCCTTAGAAAGGAAACTCAGTAGGGCAATTGGTCGGAAATCTGACACCGTAGATGGGACAGGCTTCTTCTTCAAAGGCACCAACTGAGTTCCCCTCCAAGTTCCCTTCCAAGTTCCCGGAAAAATGCCACTGGACAGAGAGGAGTTAAAGATCTTAACAATATGATCTCCCACAAACGGAAGAGCCTTAGCCACTATACTTTGGGGAATGCCGTCTTCCCCTCTGGTTTGTGATGAGAAGTGGGCAACAGCCCGAACCACGTCCGAGAAGCTGACTTCTCGGAAAACAAAGCCGTCATCACTGGCAGTGGTCAGGACGTTGTCAAGTTCTTCATCACCCTCATTTTGGGAGATCGACACCCCTGCAAAGTGGGCATTGAGCTCTTCCGGTGAGAAACCATGAAGCTCCTCTCTTGTCTTTGGCAGAAGGCCCAGAGCCTTGAGCTCTTTCCAGATATCTTTCTTATTATCAATCGCTTCAGAAATTTTATTTTGTAAAAATCTTTCCCTTGTTTCCTTCGTTCGTAATTCAGCTTCAGCTGCAAGGCCCTGATACTCCCGCCACAGTCTGTCGTCATTGGTCCGCGCATAGCGTCTTCGTACGGAGTCACGTTTTTTGTAAAGATGTATTAGTTCAGCATCAACCCATGGTGGATTTGTTTTCTTTTTCGGCATGAATTCTTTTAACGGTGCAATTTTATCTATCACAGCCATGAGGTTGACACTGAGGCACTCTAATTGACTGTCAACACCCGCCGCGGGACCATCGATCCGCGACCAATCACAGTCAGCTAGATGAGACAGGAGGTCGTCTTGCTGGATCCACTTAAAATCCCTGTAGCTGAAAGATTCAACCACAGGGGATGCAGCAGTTTCGACCCCAATCTCGACCTCTATGATGTTATAATGACTGGGAAATGGCGCCGGCCGATTGTCCCTGCTCAGTACAACGTCATTATTATCTGTCAAGATCACATCAATCCACGTGTGAGAATCCGTGAGATGATGAGTCGCACCATGATCAATTATTTGAAGGTTAAGATCATCAGCCAACCGTCTAACAAATTTCGCATCGGCTGACGTTCCGAGTAGGTTCGCATTCAGATCTCCCATAATAATTTTGTGACTAAAGTCTTGAGTATGTATCGTCAGTTTGTCTATTAAGTCAGAGCCCTGTAAAAACGGTACGTGTGGTGGTCTGTATATTAAAGCAACAAAGACGGGGGGAAGGCTGCCCTGCTGAACACTGCACATTAAATATTCAGGTATAAATGGCCTGCCCTCCTGTGTTGTTAGAGAGCTGCATAGTAAATTGGCCTTGAAAGTGTTATGAATGTGCAGGACTAGCCCGCCCCCTAGTTTGTTGCGATCAAGTCTAAGTAGTGAGTAGTCATCGATCTGAATGAGATCACTTCCAACATCCGGGTCAAGGTGCGACTCAGCAACCCCAAAGAGATGGTAGACAGGACGAGCTGAAAGGTGTTGTTTAAGCATGCCAATGTGCCCCTTCAGTGAGGTAACATTGACAAAACCTGCCCTCAGTCCCTTACAGTGAACCCCCCAGCAGTGTCTGCGGATAGTCAATTTTTTGCAGCAGTTGACGGAATTACATTTTTATCAATTACGATTTCATTATCAACAGTTTTTTTTACAGTATTTACAGTTTGAGATGGTTGATTAATGGCATATGATGCCACTATTGTCTGTAAATCAGCCGCAGATGAAAATTCATGAGAGACATCGCCATCGCGCCTCTTCGCCAGGAAACGGCCCCCTCTACGCCAAACATATTTAAAATTAAGTCTCATCGCAAGGGCCTTGAGACTTCTATATTTAATAAAACATTCTTTTGTTAACAATTCATTTATAAAAATTTTCCCATTTATAATCCCATCCCTTGTGTCCTGGTCAAGAGCTGCAATGTCGACATCTCTAGCATGAAAGCCAGTGATAAGCTTTTTGGCTCGCATTATTTTCTCGCCTAACGCACTGCTGGAAAGGGTAACAACCCATGGTGACCTTCTACGTTTGCTGTTTGTATCTGCTAATGCCGCAGCTGTTGATTCTTCTGACCGAAGCAGGCGTGTGCCTATTATATCAATTTTTCGTGTTGATGGAAGGACACGGCACAGTATCGCGTGTGCGACGTCAACACGCTTAGAGACATCACCGTCGAAAATGTTTGAAATAATGAGCTCCGTATTACCGCTTTTAATGTTTTTACTGTGCATTGTCCCCCCATCAATCGTTTGCACCCGCGTGCTTCGTGCAGGTGATGCTGCAGCGTCAGCATTGTCGTTATTATACTTATTCAAACGCCTACACATTTTATTTCTACTATTTACAATTTGGATAAACCCGTCATTATTGCTCTCACAATTGTCAATTGTTTCGCTTATATCACTATAATTGTCGAGTAAGGTACTATTCGTAGCAGACGCATTATTAACAGTATTACATTTTTTTGTACTTATAAGAGAAACGGTATTGTTTTGTGTACTGGGGAGTACTGCGATTTTTTGGAATTCAATTTTATTTAGTATGAGTTGGTTATCTTTTTGGATGTTCTCAACATTTCTTTCAATTTTCTCAACAGTAGTAGTATATACAGAGGTAAAATCTTCTTTTGTTATTATTTTCTCTATTTTTGTTATTATTTACTTGTTGTTACGTTCAACTCTATTGATTTTATTTGTTAAATTTAGGAAATCGTTTTCAAAAGTGTTTAATATAAGATTATCAATTTTAGTCTGTGACTCAAGATTTGTCTGCTCTAGATTATCGATTTTTTCAATTAACATGCTATAATTTACCTCTGTATTGGTCAATAAAGTGTTCGTTTCTACGTTATTATCATGTAATTTTTTATTTTTAATTTTTAGGTTATCTATTTCTTGATAAAGCACTTGCTTCTCCTTTTTCATCTCCTCCAGCTGGGAGTGTTGTTTCGACAGTTTTTCCTCAATTTTTTGCAGCTTAGAGTCAATTGAAAGTGCCAAAGTATGTACTGCTGGTAACGTATTTAGCCTATTTACAATTGCCTCCAATCTGCCTTCAATAGAGGTGCAATGTCTAGCAAGTGCATTATCAATGTTTCTTGAAGTAGAATTCGCGTACTCCACTAGGCAGGAGACCGTTGTTCCCTTTTTTTAACGCGGTGCTATCTAGCATACGGATGACGGACGCATTTATATCATTAATACTGCTGTTATTTTTGGAGAAGGAGGACTGCGAAGTATTATTAGCTCGGTCCGCACTCTTGGCCGTGACGTCACTCGGGGATTCCCCGCTGTGCTCTGCTCCTGTACTGGAAATGGACGGGCCTAGTGACGTCACAGGAGACTGTGAGGCCAACCGGAGTAGGCTGCTGGTGGGGGCGGGGCCTAGCTCCCTCTCCTGCAACGGAGAGAGTGAGGAGTTGGTGGGCGCGGCCTTGCTCGCCTGATTGGTGCGAGCAGCTGTTGCAGGACTTTTATTGGCCGGAGTGGACGCGGCTAGCTCCTTCTCTTTCCCACTCATATTGTTGCTGGCGTTCGTCGCGCGCGCGACTGCCGACTCGAACATCGACCTCTTCGAGTCGATGCATGCCTGGCACGCTACCGCTTTAGTTTGTAGCTGCAGTGCATTCCTTTGTACGCGGGTAAGCACTGCAAGAGGCATGCACGCCGGATGGTATGTAATATCGCATATGCAGCACTTACGTAGCGAGTTGCTGCTCCTAGGAACCTCCCCGCAGATGGCGCAGTTGTCGACCATGGTGTTAGTGGCGACAAAGATGAGTCGTGGAAGGTAATGATGGTGTGTCTAGGATGCAGCAGGTGTCGCCTCGGTAGTCACGTAGTTGAAGTTCGAGTCGGCAGATGGCGCCTTCATAGTATGGCGCTACGTGCTGTGTGTCCAGAATGAAGTGGTACCTCTGGATTATGCTTCGTGCTTGGCTCCCGCCACTCTGCCGTGTTCACCTCACTTAACCTCAAAAAACACCTGGCCGGGTGTTGTTGCTTGGATGTTGAAAGCCGTGCCGATGGACTAGTGGAAGCTGTGATTTATCATCACAGCTATAGTTAGTATGTTCCACTGTATAGGCACTACAACAGACCGGCTCACAGACGCAGGAGGCAGCAGAGTACGGTGTAAATGCAGGAGCCAAAACACGAGCAGGTGCACCCAGCAGACGCGCGACGGACTGGGAGAGAGAGAGAGAGAGAGAGAGAGAGAGAGAGAGAGAGAGATCAGCCGCGAGCCACCTGTGATAGCTCCGTGGCGACAAAAGTCAAAGCGTCCGCTATACATATACACGCCAGGTTGCCGCACGTGTATAATTAGCGATTCATATTGCCCGCGTCTCGTCCAATCATTATTAGCCACTTATCCCACCGCCATCGTAGCCTTGATTTCCGCAGACGAGGGAAATCAAAACCAATGAGAATCGACGTAACAAAAGGAGCAACAAGTGTGTGGGGTGAAATTAGGCGAGAAGAAGTGGAAATTTTGGAAGAGATTTCCGGCCTCATGAAAAGGATCGCCATTGACTACCCGACCGTCGTAGTGTTTAGTAGAAGCCTTAGCGATCATATTTATAGTCAACTTCAAAAAGCAAGTATTTAATGGGAAATAGGAGTTATTGTTATTATATTGTTGTTATTGCTGTTGATTGAGTAGTTGTTAAGGCTAGTGGGGGTTGTTGATAGCTGAGCAGTTATTAAAGATTCGCGACTGGGGATACTCGGCATTTTTGGGCGACTTCGAGGTAGCAGCTCCACGACTTGGTGTTACGCTTTTCACCAGGCCATTTGTAACTGCAGTGAGTGGACTGAAATTATTACCGAGTGACCCTCGGCAACACCTTTGAATAGCGACAAATTTGTAAAGTCATCTGTAAAATTAGCGACCAGATTTGAGAATTGGAACATAAAGCCTAGGTGCTTAAATTAATAAACAGTAGTGTATTTAGTTGTAAACAATTATTTATCCTGATCTTGCCTCACGGATCCTCCTCGGGGATAAGGCTCATGCGAGGCTAGCCGCGCTTTACCTGGCGCCCATTAATAATTAAATTAGATAAAGTGCAAAGCGACAGTTGAAGGTTCAAATGCCTAATTAACAAAGTAATTAAAGAGACAGGCGTAACAAAATGCTATGTTACATGTCTCACCTCTAATTATGCAACTCACTTTAATAATTATAGAATGCATTTTTTCCATATTTCATCTACCCGGGGCATGAGAAGAATTTTAAGCGATGAATCGCGAAATTAATCAGACAATATAGGGGAGGATGGGGTATTGCCGGTCACCTAAGCAAGAATGCATATTATTCACGTTCTAAAATAGTTTTTCATAAAGTGTAAATGATTAGGATAAAGTTAAAGTTATTTACTTTAAATATTTCTAATCAGTTTCGTTAATAATTAAAACGTATCAAAGATATAAAACCAAATAAAAACAATAGATTTGGCTGGAATTGTCCTGAAGCATGAGGTAATACCGGTCAGCCTTCGTGCAATCGCAGTCACTATTAAAACATTACTTATATAGGTAAAACGTTTCTTTTAATTTATTATGTGAGCCTCAATATGACCAATCACACTATTAATTGTAGTTTAACAATGAAATATGTAGTCCAAAAGACACTGTTAAACAAGAAACACTTAAGCAAAGATGAACTTTCAGAGAGCGCAAAACAATGCTTTACTAACCTCATGTTTGGGAGCGTCCATATAAATAACATGGTGACCGGGATTACCTCAATTCTGCTTAATGATTTAAATAGAAATTATAAGAAAATCGAACATTTTATTTGATTTCTTCTTTACTAATTCATATTGTTAGAGTGTTCAATTTGGTGAAGTAGCATGAAGAAACTGTATAAAGTTTAAATAGTATGCGTAAAAGCTTAGCTTATAGATCAGATTTCTTATAAGAAATGAATGCCTAAACATTATTTGCGCATAATTAACTAATAAACCAGAACAGAATGCTGTTTGAACATTAGATTGATAGCATGTTATGTTCCGTATGATATACTATTGGAATTATTATGTACAAATGTTTACATTATTAAATATAAGGATGACCGGAATTGACAAGTGACCGGTAATACCCCGTTCTCCCCTATCAAGTGATATTTTTTTTATGCTGCATTCTTAGATGATATTTTCTGGTGACATTTTATAGGAGATATTTTTCTGTTGACATTTTCCAGGTGATATTTTTTTGTGACATTTCTCAGGTGATATTTTTTAGTGACATTTTCCATGTGATATTTTTTAGGTTATATGTCCATTTGATGATCAATAAATGCACTTAACATCGAAATTATGAAGAATCTTGTTTCATAAATAATACAATTCGTAAAATGCGAATCAAGAAATTATTTTTTTTGACAAATCGTCACTTGATAATTATTCAATTTTTAAATATATTTACAATAACTGTATAAAACATTTTGATCAGTGAAATTTTTTTATTCACATACGAAATGATTCTTAAATCGATGTCAAGAAAATAACGAGATGACTTTGAGTAGGATAATAGTGATTTTAAGGTGGTAAAGTGTGACATTTACCATATATTAAGTGATATTTTTTAAAGTCATATTTTTCAAGAGACATATTATATGTAATGCATTTTACACCATATTTATAATAAAATCTAACGATCATAAAATGCTGTTACTTTCACAGTTTGGTATATTTTCTTTCACTCTCTTTAAAAGTCGATTTAAAAGAGTATAGAAAGTACATTACCGTACTAAATTCACGTAAAAAAGTATTATTTTATGAAAAATTTACGTTACTTGCATGGCTTTAGAAAAATATATATTTTGAGATGTCATACTCTTGTTGTGGTGGTGCGATATCTTACAATATATCATCTATCCAATATGTGATGTAACGTCATTCATCATGCGACATTCGGGGTAAACCCTTGATTTTATAGATGATATATTTCTGGTAACATTTTATAGGTGATATTTTTTGGTGATTTATTTGGTGACATTTTCCAGGTGATATTTTTTACTGACATTTTCCAGGCCATATTTTTTGGCGATATTTTCTAGGTTATAAATCCATTTGATGATCATTATAATGCACAATTAATATTAAAATTATAATGAATCCTGCTTTTAAAAAAATACAATTCGTAAAATGCAAATCAGTTATGATGATTTTTTGCCAAATCGTGATAATTCTACAATTTTTAAATATATTTACATATTTAATTGATTCAAACCAAGATTAAATTAAGATTTTATTTTTTCAGCATGCTTTGAATAAAAAATCAAATATATATATTGATGGAACAAAATATATGATTAGAATTATATAGATTAGAATTAGATAATACTAGCTCTTCGTACCCCTCTGCTACGTTCCACGATTTGGTCGAATTTCTCGAGAGGAGAATTCAGACTCTTGGCATGATTAGTTCTGAGCGACGCGGGGAAAAAGGTCGGCTCCTCCTCTTAAGTTGGTTCATCCTCGCAAGATTTTTCATGTGAGTTCTTCTCGTACTGCGAAACCAGGTTCCATGAAGTGCCCACTCTGTACTGGCCCGCATGCTCTCATGAGATGCAATCGGTTCAAGGAGAAATATGTCCAGGAGCGTCGAGAGGAAATTAGGCGCCTGCAGCTCTGCTTTAACTGTCTGGGTCGGCACCGAGCGAACTCTTGTTCTTCTTCAGGTCGTTGTTCTATCTGTCAGGGCAAACATCACACTCTTATTCATTTTCAGGAGGAAGGGAACTCGCAAGGTTCTGCGTCAGCATCCAAGGGCAGCCACTGGATTCCAGGTACCAAATCAGCGGTGGTGAGTCTGCATGCGGCTAGATCTCCGATGTCAACGAGGAGGACTCTCCTTGCTACAGCTCGAGTGTTGGTAGTAGGTCCAAAGGGCAAGGGCACGTGTGTGTGGGCGCTTTTAGATCAAGGCTCGGAAGCTTCATTTATATCGGAATCCATTGTGCAGTTACTTGGACTGCCTAAGCAACGTACACACGTGCCACTGTCTGGTCTTGGGGCATGCTCTGCCGGCATTGCTCGTTCGATCACTCAGATCACTCTTCGTTCGGCAGTTGATGCAGGATTTCAGGTTGAAGCAGAAGTATTAGTTCTTCCTAAACTCACTTTGCGTCTTCCTTCCCACGAACTTAGCGAGGCTTTAGCTCGGGAGAAATTTTCGGGTATGGTTTTAGCTGATCCTGAGTTTGCAGTCCCGAAGAAGATCGATCTTATTCTAGGCGGAGATATCTACGGTCAGTTGCTTCTTTCTGGGGTGAAAAAATCCACGATTTCGCGGCTTGTTGCTCAGAACACAGTCCTCGGTTGGATTGTCTCCGGACCGGTGGAAGCAGAAGGATCACGGCGGGCGGATGGTTCTGCGATTGGCTCTCCAGTTCAGGCGCTCCACTGCAGGGATGATTTAGATCAGGTGTTGCAGCGATTTTGGGTACTTGAGGAAGTTTGAGCGCCAAGTGACAGGTTGAAGCCAGAGGATGCAAGGTGCGAGAGCTTGTTTCGGGAGACGCATGGCCGTGACTCGCAAGGTCGGTATGAGGTGAAGCTCCCTTTGAAGCCAGATCCTCCTTCCGTCGCTGCGGAGACTCGTCGCATCGCACTGGGATCGCTTTCTCATCTGCATCGTCGGCTTTCTCGTGATCCGAAGCTTACCCAAGCGTACGTTGAATTCATGGAAACTTATAAGAGGTTAGGTCACATGTCGCGGGTTCCTTCGTCGGAGGTCCATCGGTCTGATGCTTGGTATTTGCCTCATCATGCAGTAGTGCAGGAGGACGCATCAAAGTGGAAGCTACAGGTTGTGTTCGACGCCTCTCGTCGTACGCGAGACGGACATTCGTTGAATGCTTCTTTGTTCACAGGGGTTCCGTTGCAGAGTGATCTCTCCTTAATTCTGTTGAACTGGCGTAGGTATCGATTCGCTATCACTACTGATATAGTGAAGATGTTTCGACAGATTCGGGTGAGGCCGGAAGATCAGGATTACCAGAGGATTGTCTGGGCGCCCGATGCTGCATCTGAACCAGTTGATTTTCGCCTGACTACGGTCACTTATGGGACGGCTTGTGCTCCTTATTTAGCAATTCGCACTCTCTCGCAGTTAGTTGAGGATGAAGGGAATCGGTTTCCGCTCGGGGCTCGTTGTCTTCAGTCAGAAACGTATGTCGATGACACATTTACAGGAGCGGATGATTTGTCAACTGCAATTCGGAAGAGGGTCGAGCTTATCGAGCTCTTAGCTTCTGCTGGGATCGAGTTGGACAAGTGGGCTGCAAATCATCCGGAATTGCTACCAGACTCGGTACGACAGATCACTGAGAAGCAGATCGATGAAGATGAGTCAGTTAAGGCTCTAGGGGTACAGTGGGTCCCATCGCAAGATGCGTTTCGGTTCAATGCGTCTAGCGTTGAGAATTTGGCTGCTGCTCAAACGAAAAGATCCGTCCTCTCTAATATTGCGCGTTTATTCGATCAGTTAGGTTGGATTGCCCCAGTCTCGGTCACGGCCAAGATCTTGATGCAAGATATTTGGATCTTGAAGTGCGAATGGGACTCATCACTGCCAGCTGAGATCCGTGAGCGCTGGTATGATTATTGCAAGAGTTTATCTGCATTGCCTTCTCTGTCCATCGAACGTTGGCTAGGGGGTACAGCTGCTTGTACTTATCAGATACATGGATTTGCCGATGCTTCCTTTCGAGCTTATGCCGCAGTGGTATATCTGCGAATTGATGAGGATAATGGAAATTGCCGAGTGTCGTTATTGTCGGCAAAATCCAAGGTAGCTCACGTGAAAACGGTGAGCATTCATAATTTGGAGTTGTGTGGCGCTGCTCTTCTCGCAAAACTCATCCTGCATGTGACTAGTTTGGATTTTCTACGAGCTCATCCAATTTTTACCTGGTCTGATAGTCAGATCGTGCTTATGTGGCTTCGTAAGCACCCGTGCTATTGGAAGACCTTTGTAGCCAATCGAGTATCCTTGATACAAACTACGTTGCCGTCGGCCATGTGGGTTCACGTTCCGACGAAGGAGAATCCGGCGGACTTGGCGACGCGAGGGGTTCATCCGGGAGAGTTGGCTGATAGCGCTCTCTGGTGGCAGGGTCCGGCGTGGCTATCCATGCCTCCGGCAGAGTGTCCTCGACCGGCTGACCCGATCAGAGCTCATCACGCTCGTCCACGTTTTGAAGAAGCCGAGATATTGGCTCGGTTTTCCTCCTTGACAGCACTTGTTCGCTTCGTAGCTCTCTGCCGACGTCCTCTTGTCCGTTTGAGGACCAAGAGAAGGTTGACGGAAGGCGATTCGCCGCAATTCTTGACCACTTCTGAGCTATCTGAAGCTCGGGTAACGGTTATTCGTTTAGCTCAAACAGGAGTCTTTGTAGTACAGATTAGGCTGCTGTCATCGGGGAAGAGATTCCCGAAGGGCAATCGGCTCAGCAGCTTAAATCCTTTCGTGAGCAAGGTGGATGGACTCCTGCGTGTGGGAAGTCGATTGGCTCACTCTAATCTCTCCTTTGACCAGAAGCATCCCCCGATTTTGCCACAGCACTCGGTCCTTAGTCTCTTGTTCGTGCGGCACGCTCATCATCAGTGTCTTCACGGTGGTCCCACTTTAACATCGAGCATTTTAATGCCTCAGGTGTGGATCCTAGGGAGAAATCGACTAGTTAAATCAACGATTCGCGCATGCATGCCTTGTCAACGTGCTAAGCCTCACTCAACCCAACAACTTATGGGTGAGCTCCCCGCTAATCGAGTGACAAGGGGTAGAGCTTTCTCTACGTCAGGACTCGATTACGCGGGCCCGTTCCAAGTTCGTATGGCAAAGGGTCGAGGGAATCGGTCTTATAAGGGATATATCGCTTTGTTCGTCTGCTTCGCTACTCGAGCTATTCATCTAGAGCTCGGTAGCGACTTAACTTCAGCGTCGTTCATCTGTGCGTATCGTCGTTTCGCAGGGAGACGAGGCATTTGCCGTAACCTCTACAGCGACAACGCCACAAACTTCCAGGGAGCGGACAAGGAACTCCAGGGTATGTTCGATCGTGCCTCCGAGTTTTACAAGAAGGTTACCTCTCTTCTTGCGAACGATGGAACTGATTGGACGTTCATCCCTCCCAGTGCGCCGCATTACGGTGGTTTATGGGAAGCAGGGGTCAAGTCTGTGAAGCACCACTTGAGGAGAGTTGTCGGTGAGCACACCCTCACTTTCGAGGAGTTATCCACAGTCCTCGTGGAAATCGAGGCCTGCCTTAACTCTCGTCCTTTAGGGGCCTTAAGTTCTGACCTCAACGACTTGCGGGCACTTACTCCCTCGCATTTCCTTAATGAAGGAGCTTCGGTATTGCTTCCGGACGCTGACCTGCCCGAGTTGTCAGAAAATCGGCCGAAGCGGTTCCAGCTACTCCAGCGTATCCGTAACAACTTCTGGAAGCGCTGGTCAGCGGATTATTTGCTTCACTTGCAAGAGCGGGAAAAGTGGAAGGACCCTTGCGAGAACTTCGCGGTAGGTCAGCTCGTATTGGTGAAGGATGATCGGTACCCTCCATCAAAATGGCCATTGGGCAGGGTCACTAAGGTGCACCCTGGCCCGGATGGTCTGGTGCGAGTGGTTACCATCAAGACTGCCTCTTCCTCCCTTCGACGACACATTGCTCGTCTTTGCCCTTTAGTATTGGATGCTAACGAAAGGTGAGCCGGTTTACTCCTTTCTCCAAGGTTCTGGTTCGTCCGTCGGACGAAGGCGGGCGGAATGTTCGGGTTATTTAGGCCTTTGGGGGGGATTTGAATTGCGCGCCGTAGCTCGCCAATCGTCGCGTATTACAATCGGCCGAGTAGTTGCGCGCACTGCCGCTTATCGGCAAGCGGATGCGAGCGCCGCGAGAGCGGAGGTTCTTGCGCGCCTTATGCACGTGGGGGGTCAGTTCCGTTCTCTCTCCCGCAGAGACCGGTCGATTTTCCTGGCGTGATTCAAGGCAGCGCATCAAACCCGATTTTGGATATTTTAATATTGTACGAGAAGCTCGGCACGTACGTTCTTATCAGGAGGGTCGACTTCTCCCTTCGTAAATTGTCTGCGTTGCGTGTGTGTGTGTCTGTGTGTGTTCAGTGTGACGGAGGATCGGGAAGGTCCGGCCACGTGCGAGCTCCCTCGACGTGCCGACTTCCACACGGCGATCACCTACGCGGCAAAGCCAAAGGGTCTGCCCGTGGTCCAGGTACGGTTCCCTCGAGACGTCGAGGCGCCCTGCGACCAAGAAGGTGCATCCCATACACGTGCAGCCAGGACATTACGTCGCGCTGTCCACGTTTCTACCGTCTAGCCTTTAAGGTAAGAGAGCTCTCTTGCGCGCGTAACTGGTACCTCGCGGCGTTAGGGTATTTGCGTTATCACCTTCTCTCTCTCCCTTCTTTTGTTCCTATCTTAGAATCTCTTTTGGTATGTGTAATTTCCTCCTTAGTAAATAAATCATTCGCTTGCCCCGGCTTTTCTCCCTGCCTCGTGGGAGTTTTTACGCCGAGGCAAGTTGTCTTATTTCCCGCGAAAAATTGTGTCTTTATTGATCAACCCGGCCTTCCCTTACTCATTCATATATATATATACACTCAAGCCTTTAGTGTACTCTTCAAGTTTTCAGTGTGGAACGCTAAATTTTCTAGTATCAACACCAAAAATTCAGTGTTAATACTGAAACATTCAGTGTACACTCACAATTCCGTGATTGCAGTTCTTACATGTAACAGATTTTTGAATAATACTTTAAAATCCTATTTTTGATTGCATCGATTTATTGTATATATATATATATATATATATATATATATATATATATATATATATATATATATGAATGAGTAAGGGAAGGCCGGGTTGATCAATAAAGACACAATTTTTCGCGGGAAATAAGACAACTTGCCTCGGCGTAAAAACTCCCACGAGGCAGGGAGAAAAGCCGGGGCAAGCGAATGATTTATTTACTAAGTATATATATATATATATATATATACATTTATTTTTTCTAATTATCAGCATTTTCTTCAGAACCTATCCGAGCATCATTTCGTGGCTAAAGCTCAGAAAAAATTCCTCTCGTATTGCAAAAAAATATTAGATGCAAGCACTTACATTGCTCTTATGGATTTTGCAGAAAACTACACAGTTATCTGTCAAAAGTCTATTCAAGCATATTATTTCAGTAGTGTTCAAGCGACCTTACATCCAATTACAATTTATTGCCGAACTATTACTGACACTGCTTTGAAGGTTATGAATTTCTGCGTTATCAGTGATAGCTTGAAACATACCGTATTATGTAATGTAAATATTTTTCAAGCAAAAGTTTTAGAAAAATTTAAAGAGGAATGCTCCTGGATCATAAACATTATCTATTTTTCTTATGGAGCTCCTACGCAGTATAAAATAACTAAGTAAATATTTTATTAACATTGTGAACATTGCAAAAATAATTATGCAGCGAAACAAAATAAGTAACTTATTGTTAGTATAATACAAATCATGAATATAAATATTTTTTTCAGAAACAACTTTATTAATTTATGTTTTCATGAAACTGAATTAAAGCTAAAAATTACTTCTTACAATTTTTTCGATACTAGTCATGGAAAAAGCGCATGCGATGGTATTGGTGCAGTAGCGAAACGCTCAGTAAGAAAAGCAACATTACAGCGGGATGCTAATCAACAAATATTGACTCCAAGACAAATGTTTGATTACTTAGATGTTAATGTGAAGGGAATAATGTAAACATCTATTATTGCTCTATATTTTAAGGTGGATCTCTTGCAAAAACTAAAAATCTTATCTCCAACTATATGATTTAGTCATTTTTTTGTTAGTTTTCGTCAAAGTACTTAGTTATCTATTGAATTGTTTTTGTAAAAAAGTGTTCAATTAATTTTTTCTTGAAATTTATGTGTTTGAAATACATATTTTTCATAAAATATTATTCTTTTATTCCTAATATGTTAATAAAAATTATGATAAAACATAGAAAGTTATTTACTAAAAATAATAGAAATATGTGAGATCCGCCTTGAAACGTTTTAAACTATTTGAGAAAATTATTAATATTCTTGTTGTATTTTAGGTTTATTTCGGTGTCTGCATCAGATGTTGAGAAACGAGCAAAAAAATTAAAGACTAGATTTGAAGTTTCTAAAACTATACCAAACACACGAAAATATCACTCGTTTATATCTCTTCATGAATCAACAATTGAGGTTAAACTTACATCATTCGACAATGAATCACAAACAGTTAAAATACAATAGCAATTAATTTTATGATACTGTTCTTTTATATACTACTAAAAAAACTTGCACAAAATTGTGCTATGACAAAAAAACATGCGACTATTAGAATCCAGTAAAACAAAATTGAATGTTTTAACATTAAATGAGTATAAATAATGAGTTTGTATTCTTTATTTATTTACTTTGAGCATCACATTGTATAATTATTAGAAAAAAGTTTATTTCCTACAGAGATGTATGTATGATTGTAAAGTTCGTTTTCCACATGTAGATATGCAGGGCTCTAATCACAATAAGAACGTGATGATCAGTGTTATACGTATTTACGGCATAAAAATACTCAAAATACCCATGTTCTAAAAATCGTAGTCGCGCAGTAAGTGCAAAATACAAAACCAAACCAAGTGCGTTGTTTTGTAGGAGATTTTAACTATATTTCCATTAAATTTAAGCTCAATTGGTTTTGGTAGAAAAAAGTTACAAGGGTGCCAACTTAGCGAATTTCGAAAACACTCTTATTTTTCCAGAGCTGTATCTCGACTTCTATTTAACGAAATCGAACATTTCAGAAAAAGAATTGAAGGTCTTCTCAAAACGAACAAAATGAGCTGAACCAGACCTAATTATTTTTAAAGCTCGGTAAACAGTAGAGGATCAAAGATAACCCAAAAACCGTAAAAATGTGGGTTCATGGTTTGCTTTGTCTAAATAGCCCATTGCATTATTTAAGATCTTTATATTTTTTTTCTGATAGTCGGCGGAAAAACAAAAATCAGCACAACAAAAGAAGCACCTAGGAGGCTGAAATTTTTTTTGGGGTTCTTTTGGCATGTACTTTCATATAAAAAATCAGCGACCAAAACGGCTGACCCCCCCCCCCCCCCCCCCCCCGACCACCAGTGACCGAATTCCACAAGAACGATCCATATATATATATATATATATGTGTGTATTGGGCATGTCCAAAAATAAAAATGTCTGATACTCTATAAAAATGTTGGTATGTGTACCCAGAGTATGTAAAGAAAATTTCAGACCCTAATGTGTTATATGTCAAAGGCAATTAAAGGTTGAAAAATGTGTTTTTTTTTAAATTTTGAGATTTTGCCAACATTGTTTGATTTTTAACTCAAAAAATAGAGACTTTTCAGAAAAAAGTGTAAGAACATTTTTTGGTCAAAATACGGTTAAAAATGTAAAAAAAAATTACTATATCCTATATGATATTTTGTGATCTCATGCATTGTGATATATTGTGATATTAAGATTCTAGAAAAACGACACAATATTTTTTAAATAAAAAATATTAAAATTAATTTTTCATATTTCTTTTTAATTCTAGACAAGTTAGAATATGGTCTCAAGCTTAATATAATTTTTGCAGAATTTTTAAATAGCGCACTCTTTTTCGGTATTTATTCTTTATAAACCCATGCACTGTGATGTAATAAAAAAATGTTCCTGCACGTTTTTCCCAAAAGTACCTACTTTTTGAGTTAAAAATCAAACAATCTTGGCAAAATCTCAAAATATTAAAAAAGACGCATTTTGATTAATTCCTTTCAGTTTTGAGTAATATAGTAGAGGTGGAAAAATCAAATGTCGCTTCTTGGCGTGAAAGGGTATTTAGTCTAGACGCCGACCATACATTCCGTGGCCACTTTTAGGTCCTCGCCTGAACCCAAGTTTTTTAGACGTATTTTTGGCTGCTGAATCCGAATTTCGAGGGTTCTCGGCCGAAAAAGTGGGACATAAAAAGTTATAAACAAATTAATTGTTTAAAATGCGATATCTCCTAAGTGAAATATCGCACCAAGTTGGAACTTACTTTAAAATGTTTATTTTTACATTTAGAAACTTTTTTTATCTTATCATTTTTTAGCTATACTTCATATTTTTCGAGATATCACTGAAAAACGGTTTTTGACGCGCCTTTGCTATCTACACCGCGCGCAGTCGTCACGCGCCACGTCCCGTTTTTCGTCATAAACCATTTTTCGGTGATATCTCGAAATAAACAAAATATTCATTATTTATTTGCTAATATTGTATGGAATAAAGCTAAATCTGCCTGCCGCAGGCTTCCCCCACATGCTCGCTACCATACAATATATTACGTAATCATTATATATAATTTTGATCGCGTTAATTATAACTTAAAAGCAGACAATCATGGCAAAGAAACATATGCTTTAGGTATACTAAATTTTACAGATTCTAAATCTGTGCTTTTTCCAGAGAGACATTATGTACTTTTTTCATAATCCTTGCTGTAAAAATCTAAATAATATGCGGTCTAGTCACATCATTTGATAGCCAAGATAAATTTATATATTACAATGACGCGGGCCCATGCAAGCCGGCGTAAAAGACTGCGTAGGTACTCCGAGAATCTTTATTTTCGCGAGTGACTATTTTTGTGGATATACACACATTTTTCATTATTATGGAAGTGCCTAGACGCAATGATATATCATTATAATAAATAAATGAAACTGCTGCTCACAACTGTGGAAAGACCCTGCTGCGGTCACCTCGATTGGCACGGCCCCGCACTTGGTCGCTTTTCGCAAACAAGCGCGCGAGTTTCAACGCCTCCTAAGGGCACGCGGGTTTTCCGTTCAAATTTGAAAGTATGATTGTAGTGGATTTTACTATTTCTCATAATCTCATATTGTTTATAACAATATACGTCTAAATAGGCATATTTATATAAAGTAATGCTAAAAAATATATGGAAATTTATATTATGTACTAATGTAATGGGAGACCCATTGCACATCAGAGTCCTCGCTGTATGCCACCAGATGTTTGCATTCGAGACTCGAATCCGAGTCGACATTATTCTCCTCCGAGGAAAATAAATAAAATTGTCTCTGAAACTTCGAAGAGCCTCAGACTCACTCGCTGGTCACACACTGCATACTCTTTCCTTAAAATATATACAACCCAAACACAGTTGATAATGTACAATAAATTATAACTTCAAATATAACGCGTTTACTGTTCTCGCATTTGTCCAGGCAAAGCCTGTGACTCAGGAAAAACTCACGTATTGTGTCACGCTGAGAAAACCTACGCTAAGAACAATAATTATAAAACTCTAAAAATCTATGTTATTTTTGATTTATAATTTAAAATTTACGCGACGCGCCGCCATTGTCCAATTCATAACGATTCGCGAACCTAATTGATGTCTCCTGCGCAAATCTGATCGAGCCACGAGCACGACAGGCGAGCCGCTTCTATCTAGGTGGCTACCCCTTCCGAGGAAGCGCGTCCTGTAACCACCAAATGCCAGAGCGAAAGAAAAACCCAGTCCTTTCCTCCACGTGTGGCCTATCGTATTAACGGCCGTAATCGACAGGGGAGAGGAACCAACGGACTCAATACGACTACACCTGCGCAATCGCATTGAGTACGCGAGCCTACGCAACGACAATCGCTGCGGTCGGACGCCTTCCTGCCGAACTCTGTCGTCTTTGGCTCGCTTCTTTCAAATGCGTCAGGAACACTTCCCGAAGATCTTAAATGATACTTTTAAGTCATGAAATTTAATAAATTTGATTAAAATTTTAACATAAGAACGTTTATTGTAATATTTAGGGGTTATTGAAGACGTAAGGGTAATAGCTTAGGGGTGTTGTGTATTATACTAAGTACAAAAGTCCTGTTTAGTGTAAGTCCAAAAATCACGCCAGCAACTAAGTATCATAATTTTTCCGATTAAATTTTCAAATTCGATTAAAAGCAAAGACTTAGATGAGATCTCAGGTGAGATCTCAGGTAAAATCACATCTGAAATATTTATTGTCAAAGGTCCTCTGAAATCTTACCTGATAATTTTTAGTAATGAAATTTTTGGAATATTTAGGAGTTATTGAAGTCGTAAGGCTTATATGAATGTACAAGTCACTTCAGTCTCAGTCCGAAAATCGCGTAAGAGACTTTGTAAGTTCGATAATGACGTCAGAAACGCAATTTAAAAATCGATTTAAAACAATTTTGACTAAGCGCTCACACACCCAAGTACTAACCGTGGCCAATGCTGTTTAACTTCCTTCATCAATAGTTGCTGTCACTATCCACTACACCACGATGGTGATTCAGAATCAGTAACATTATTAGTGATCAAACTTCTTCGTCGCAAATACGATTGTACATCACAATACAGTTTAATTCAAGACTCTATATATTTATTATATATTTATATTAAGTATTTCAATAATAGTTTACAAATCTGATATGTACACATAATATGTATATATGTTTTTTTGCGTGTTTTTCTTCATATCAGAGAGTATAAGTTAAATTAAATATAAAGGTTACATAACAGAATGAGAATGTGCGAAAGCATTTTTGCTTTAAATATTAATTGATATGTACT
The DNA here is from genome assembly GCA_949152435.1 of Gastracanthus pulcherrimus. NCBI lineage: Eukaryota > Metazoa > Arthropoda > Insecta > Hymenoptera > Pteromalidae > Gastracanthus > Gastracanthus pulcherrimus. The sequence continues at coordinate 54,229,522 of OX424574.1, forward strand.
TAAAGTAAAAAATCGGAATTTTCTATAAACTACCATATCTTTTTGAAAATATATTTTCAGTGTTCGAAATTTGTACGCTTACTGTAGATAACGATTCTTTATATTCTATAGAATCGTCAATTGTTTCATTCTTTCCATATAAACATACTTTCTTTCTTTACTGTCATATCTTTATGAAAATCTTCCTAAATTGTATGAAATTTTTAACAAATTTATACAGGAAATTTATAAAACATTTATTTACATAACAAAAAATATCTAATTGTTCTCTCTATTTTAACAAAATAGAGAAAAATCAGCTAAGTATCTACCAAAATGTTATTTTTTATCAGACCATGTCGCTTGAACCTCTTTAAATGGTGCATATTTTTGTTAAAAAAATTATTAATATTCAGAGTACAAACCAATTTTAAAAAATGATCAATAACATGCATTTTTATATTGAGTTGCTCCGCTCTTGTAGCATAAAATAGTTTTTGATATATTACCCGTTATAGCCATGTACGTCCTACAGAGTACACGTAATTTAAGAGAATGTGATAATAGGAAAGACAAAACTCCTACGTTACCGACTCTATAGTTTTTTATTTTTAAAATAATTTGTAAACCTTTATACGGTAGACCGATACATCAGACTCTTTTTTTTTTATCAATAAACAATGAGCAGCAATTTTTTTTACCGATTCCATTCATTTTATCACTACGAAATTTGGACAGCTAATATAAATAACCGTATCCTTTAGTCAGGAACCTAAACTTTTTAGTATTGAAAAATGAAAGAATCTAACGTATCGTCTTTTCCATAAAAATATTTATAAATTATTTTAAAAATATAAACGTAGAGTCGGTAACGTATCTTTCCTTTCCATGCACATCTCATTAAAAACTTGTTAAAAAATAAAATTAATTTCAACATCAAATACTCTTAATAATTTATGTCGTGTTAAGTTTTATTTGAGTTGTAAGTTTGCGGAGCATCATGCTTAAAAGTTATGTATCCTGAAGGACAAAAATAATAGAAAAATAAATTTTTTTTAGGCTTGACATTCTTTAACCATTCATACGATGTTATAACAAAAAAATATTTATAAACCTTCATAGGTACTTTCTAATTTATTTCGCAATATTAAACATTTTTATTATTTTACATTGTTTGAAATTCAATTTTAATAGCTATTTAAGAAATAATTATTTTACAAGGTTTTAAAGCTTTTTTACTCTTTCTCGGTTTTCGTCAAATATTAAACTTAAAATTGGCGACAGAATAAGTATTTTTATATATATATATATATATATATATATATATATATATATATATATATATATATATATATATATATATATATATATATATACAATAAATCGATGCAATCAAAAATAGGATTTTAAAGTATTATTCAAAAATCTGTTACATGTAAGAACTGCAATCACGGAATTGTGAGTGTACACTGAATGTTTCAGTATTAACACTGAATTTTTGGTGTTGATACTAGAAAATTTAGCGTTCCACACTGAAAACTTGAAGAGTACACTAAAGGCTTGAGTGTTGTCACTCAAATTGGGTTTTTCACACCCAAAATTATGAGTGTATACTGAATCTTAGGTGTTCACACCGGAAAATTTAGTGTTAATACTAAAAATTAGGTGATTATACCAAAGAATTGGGTGTTTTGTTTTCTAAAAGAGAAAGCTTTGTGATGAAGAAAATTTTTTATTCCCGCAAATACGGGAGTACTATAGTACTATACTATTAAACATTCAAAAAATTAAAAAAAATTTTGAAAATATTGTATATTTTGAAAAATTGAAAATTTTTTAACTTTTAGTTTGAATTAACAATGGATGAGTGCGTCCCACTTTTCAAGTCAACAAAGTGGCTACACAGTTAAGTCGTGAATAGAGTTCTATATGCAACACGATAGTAAAGTCGAGAATTCCCTCAGGTGATTACTGCTCTCGCTTCGCTCGGGTACTATACCCACCCGCGGGAATAATCTACTACTTTAGTCCCTTGTTGCATAATGTACCATTATGGCCATTTTTCAAAATTTAAGAATTTTCCAATTTTGGTTTTTAAAATTTTTTTCAATGCAGGAATGGTTTCCGGGAAGTGAATTCTTATACAATAAAGTACTCATAAAATCCTTCATTTTAGGACCGTAAATGATTCTTTTTTAACTTAGGCATGAAATAGGCTTTTTTTCATGCCTAAATGTAAAGTAATAAAGTGTGAAAAATATTCATTTAGCAGGGAAAAAAGTGTTGCGGAGAAAAATAAATTGTATTCCACACTCGACCGAAATAGCCACTTTTTGCCCCTGATAATCAGGGCGAAAGTATCATATATTTCGCGCAAACCCATTTGTTGGACGAAAGTAAAATTTGTGGGGCGAAAGTAAAATTTGCGGGGTGAAAGTAAAATTGACATTTTTTTGATTTACAATTTCTTTTTTACAATACTATTTGTTTTATAAATATACTTCGAATCTTGTTCTTCGAAATTACTATGTAGTACTCCTTTTGGAGGAGAAAACTCATAAACTTTTAGAGCCAAAAAGTTCAAAATTCGAGCTATCCGTGCTACCATCCCCTGCCGCGATTGCAACTCATTATCCTTTTTGGTGCAGACCAGTCATCACGTAAAAAATGTGCTCCGTTTTTATAATACAATCGTGCTGAAAGTGGAAAGAAAATGTTTATCGAACATCGGGGATTCGTATTTTTGCGAAAATGAAAAGTGCAGACTTTGTACACGGACTAACAAAGCCCATCGGGGCCAACGAAGCCCATCGGGGCCAACGAAGCCCATCGGGGCCACCTAAGCCCACCTGGGCCAACGAGGCTAGTCCAGCAGCCTCCACGCGCAATTCAGTCGTCGGCGCGGACCAGCCGCCGACGCGCGCGAGACAGCCGCAGCCCAGGAGCAGCCGCAGCAGCAGGAAGTAGCCGCCTTCGCGCGACATCACCAGCGCAGCCTCCAGTAGCCACCGTCACGCAACTATCACAATGCGGGCACAAACTGTGCAGATTGCGATAGCAACACTGTAAGTCTTTACTATTTTCTAACCGCAGCTTTGGCAAAATTCCCCTTTTTATTAGAATTTTCAAATTAATTAATATAGAAAATAGCTGGCGAGTAAAATCGAAACGCCGAGAATAAAATCGCGATACGCATCAAGTGCTACGAAAATCCGTGAATCGGGAGTGCCGAAAAATAAGCGCGTGAGCAAAAAGAAATCCTCGACCGGAGTGTACAACTACAAGCGAAATTCGAGTAATAAATAAAATAGAAAATTCAAAAATTTTAAAAATCAAAAAAGCTGGAAATTTTTAACATTTAAAAAATTTAAAAAATAAACGAGGAATATTTAATTTTTATTTAAATTTAATATTTGGAATATTTTAGAATTTTGAAATTTATAAAATTGTAATTTTATTTAATTTTAAAATTAGGAAAATTTTAGAATCTTGAAATTTTTAAAATTGTAATTTTATTTAAATTTTAAATTTGGAAACTTTTAAAATATTGAAATTTTTAAAATTGTAATTTTATTTAAATTTAAAATTTGGAAACTTTTAAAATATTGAAATTTTTAAAATTGTAATTTTATTTAAATTAAAATTTGGAAACTTTTAAAATATTGAATTTTTTTATAAATTTAAAATTGGGTAAATTTTGAAAATATTGAAGTTTTTAAAATTGTAAGTTTATTTAAATTTAAAATTTGGGAATTTTTGAAAAATATTGACATTTAAAAAAAAAATTGAGTTTTATTTAAATTTGAATATTTAAAAAAAAAATAACTAAAAATTATGGCACCTCCGGGATTATTCGATATAGCGAGCGATGCGTTGAGAGTAGGAGTGCGCAAGAAAACGCGCGAAACAACAGGGAACGATAGCGATTCAGCGATCGACCCGCGAAAAAATAAAAATTTAAAGGAGGTAATGTCGAAATTTGCAAAATTAGGTCCGAGGGCACGCAGGGCAGTGTATAGCAGCACTCGCGAATTAGAACGAAGCAGCTCCGATAGCGAAAGCTCCGATAGCGACAGCCAGGTAAATCGGGAAAAGGCGCGGAAAAACCTTCTGCTGTGCCACAGCAAAGTCGCAAGCGAGGATGAAATTGCGAAGGCAAGCGTAACCGCAGATCAGAGGCGCAATCACGTCAGTCCCCCGCTATCAGAAGCGGCTGGCTTCGCAAAAATGAGCGAAGAATCGAAAGATATGAACGCGGAAGATTTAATTAAGAGGCTCGACTGCGTAAAACTTAACACCGAGACGGCGATAACCACACGAGTTACGGAGGCAGACGATCCCCTGCGCGTAAACTTGGCCACTCCGGAACCCTGGGCCATAAACGAAAAGTGCAACGCGGGCCTCTCTAGCTACCTAGATATAAAGCAGATAGTATGGAAGAACGGCGGGTGCGAACCGTCCACTGCTAACGCTGCAAAGCTCGGATACATCGGCGCGAGTCAACATTTGAATCGCGAGTGGCAGGCGCCGTATGAGTACACGGCAAATAAATCAAAACCGCCAACCGAACACAAACGAGCGGGAAGCCGATGCAGTGCGCGCAGCTCGGCTAGCTCTACGAGAAGCTCTTCCGAAGCGAAAAAATTATTAGAAAGCTTACAAAAAATTATCACGGACATAAGCAAAAATGCAAGCAAAGAGGTATTGTCGCGAAAGATGCACCGTGGCGAAAGCCCGGATATCAGTGACAGCCATACCAGCGCAAACAGCGTATACAGTGGTCGGAGCAGCACGCGCCGAATGCAGCGATCAGGCGGGCACGCAACTACAAACTCAAGGCACGCAACTACAAACTCAAGGCGCGTATCAGGCGCAGCCCCCGCGGTCTTCTTCAAATACACAGCAAGCCCCGCGCGGGACGCCGACGCAAGGCACCGCACCGACAGAGACCGTTATGCGCGATCTCGAGCAATTAGCCCATATCGCCGCGAACAAGACCCAGGGTATCCGCATGAGTACGTCGGGCGACGCGACTACGAGCCTCCTAAACGGAGCGGTCGCGAGCCGCGCAGGCGCAAGCGCCCGGGACGCAGCGACCGCGAGCCGTCGGACAGTGAAGGCGATTCGGACGAGGACGACAGATACGAATCCGAGCATCAGAACCACAGCACGAGCTTCAGGCGCGGCAGCAAAAGAATGTCAGTAAATCAGGCGCTGAACATTATACCAAATTTTGACGGTAATCCAGACAGATTAAATTTGTTTTGTCAGTCGGTGCGCGCAGTACTAGGCGATATCGGTAGGAATAAGGAAAATCTACTACTGATAGGCCTGGCAACCAAATTGAGTGGTAAAGCAGCTGACGGTTATACATCGAGACTAACCTGTTATACTCGAGCCGAACAGTTGTTAGAGGATTTGACAATGCAGTATGGAAACATAGGCATTGCGGACGACATCATGACACAGGTTAAGGTATTGAAACAAAACCCGGGAGAAACTGCAGGCGACTATGGGGTGCGAATGCAAAAGTTGCATAATCGATACTTGACAGTGATAGAGTCGGCACCAAGCCTCTCAAGTTTTGATAGAAAGGCCAGAAGACGCTTTGCAGACGACGACGTGCTGCAGCAATTTTTATTTGGTTTGGAAACCCCGCTCGATCATCAGGTACGTGGCGAGAGACCGCACACTCTCGGGGAAGCGATAAGGTTCCCGCTCGAGTTCGAAGGCAGACAGTGCGCGCGCCGAGCTGCTGCCAAGCCACCTGCGGCAGCAGAACCAACCCCAGCGCAGGTGCGACGCGTGGTGATAGAAGAAACACCGGAGCCAGAACAACAGTGCACAAACTTTAAACAATATGATGGTTACGGCAACAAGCATAATAGCAGCTATGGCAATAATAGGAACATCAATACCAAACCACCTCCACGCGACGCATACTGCCTGTACTGCAAGCGCGATGGGCATGCGACTGAAGAATGTAGAAGAGTAATCGACCACATAAAGAGAAGTTTTATTCAAAACCCATTCAAAAATAACAATAACGCGAACCGCCATAATAAAAAATTTTTCAACAACAGCATTTACGGAAAAGAAAGTAAAAATGCCCGGAGCAACAAAATAAATCACCAGAATAATCGTGACTGCAGCCGAGAGAACGATAACATCGCCGGCAAGTACGATAACGATGAGCAGCAAAAAAACTAGAAGGACGCTCGCCGCAAACCCCAAGCGCCGAGCGTCGAGAAAGAAAGCCGAAAATCGAAAAGCCTCTTGATTCAGCAAATATCAAATTCCTTACCGCGGGACGGCAACCGCCAATCGTTCTATTGGATTGCCCTCAACTAAAAGAGAGGCAAGGCAAGTTTTATGCTGATTCCGGAGCAGATGTATCCGTTGTAAAAATCGGACACCTCACACCCTGTTACCTGATCGATACGCAAAAAATAATCGAAATCCAAGGAGTAACTCCCGGCACTTCGCTCACTTTAGGCCAAGCAGCAATCAGACTGCAAGGGCTGCTATGCAACGTCCAAGTAGTACCGAACGAATTCCCCATAGAAAATGCGGGAATAATCGGCTGGGACATTATCGATCAGCATCAAGGCTGTGTCGATGCAGCAACACAGAGCTTAAAGCTCAATGGCTTATTCGTACCCGTCCAATCGGACGAAAAAGTGACAGTGCCGCCGAGAGTAAAAATAACGTGGAAGTAGGATGGGTCCCGCTAATGGATCTACACCCAGATCTGCTTTTTGGAAATTTCGTTGCCGAAAATATTAACGGCCGGGTTTATGCAGAATGCATAAATTTAAGCGAAAACGAAATAATGATTGCCAGCCCAGTAGTTGACCTACAGCTTTGTGAAACAATTGCAGAGAACCCGCTATACCAAGCCGATGGGGACGGCTCAGCTGAGAAGGCTACAGAATTTTCGGCATGTTTAAGACGCTTGTACAACGCAAATAAGCAGGCAGAAAAATACAAAGAGGTGCGCAATTTAAACGAAAAATTGCAAGCAGACATACAAGCCAGAGAAGATAGGGTAAACAAAATTATGGAGCTGGCAGACTTAGAGGGCTGCAATGAGGAGGAAATAGGTTATATAAGAGAGATAGTGCAGGAGTACGCGGGAGTTTTCGGACTCGAAGGCGAGCCACTACCCGCGACACACTTAATCAAACATAAAATCGTCTTGAAGTCGAACAAGCCGATACGTAACCATAGATTCAGATTTCCTCCAGCCCTAAAGGAACACATGATAAGGGAGCTCGACAAGCTACGGGCCCAGAAAATAGTGATTCGTTCCAACTCAAATTACTCATCTTCGCTCTGGATAGTATCAAAAAAGCCAGACGCCCAAGGAAACAAGAAATTTAGGCTGGTTACGGATTTTAGGGCGCTGAATGACGAAACAGAGGGTAGTTGCCACCCCCTACCCTTTACAAGCAATATTTTAGAGCATTTGGCTTCGGCAAACTATATCACGGTAATGGATCTCAAGCAAGGATACCACCAGATTGAAATGCATCCTGATTCAGCACACCTTACCGCTTTCTATGCACCCGACGACAAGCATGGAAACCAGCTACTCCAGTACGAGAGGATGGCCATAGGGTTGAAGGAGGCAACCATAACCTTTACGAAGGCAATGTCACTAGCCATGGCCGGCCTTCAGGGTGAGGAAGTCGAGATCTACCTCGACGACTTCATGATGTTCAGTGAAACCCTCGACCAGCACAAAACTCGCCTACGCAGAGTACTCAAAAGACTGTTAGAAGCAAACCTAACGGTAGAGCCAAAAAAGTGCCAGTTTTTGAAGAAAGAGGCACTAGTCCTGGGACACATCGTGGGAGGAGGCGAGATCAAAACCTATCCTGCGAAGATAAAAGCAATGCTGGAGTATCCTGCACTAACGGATGAGACGAAGGTCAAACAGGTCCTCGGTCTGTTCAGCTACTATAGGCGTTTCATAAAAAATTTCGCCAAAATTGCACGCCCACTATTCAGATTACTGCAGAAGGGCGTCGAGTTTACATGGGGTCCAGAAGAGCAAGAGGCCTTTGACATTCTCAAGAACATGTTATGCTCCGAGCCAATTTTAAAGGCCCCAGACATGTCACAGCCATTCATCGTATCCACAGATAGTAGTGATTGGGCCCTTGGCGCTATTTTGTCTCAGGGCGTGCTGGGCCGTGGGCCTCAAGGGCAGCGAACTCAGATACCCGACATACAACAAGGAACTGTTAGCAGTGGTTTACGCAAAGGAGCAGTTCCGATATTATCTTTATGGCAGGAAATTTACGGTCGTAACCGATTACGAACCGCTTAAACATTTCCACACGTCCAAGCAGCCCGACTTGCGCTTCAACCGCCTAAAAGCGGCCCTGCTAGGGTACGACTTTGAAATAATCTACCGACCCGGGAAGAAAAACGGTAATGCGGACGCTCTATCACGAAATCCGGTCATCGGCGAGGGCGAAATCAACCCTGAATTGCCTCGGATAAAACTCTACGAGCTTGCCGACAAGCAAAACGAGCTGCACCCGGATGCAGAGGCAAATATACCGCCAGGTAAAATGTTTAGAACGCGCGCCATAAGAAAACAAGGCATTGACGGAGATAAAAAGACGAAATGCCGCGCGTCCGGTTCAAACGAAACTGAAAGCGATGAACCCGATCGGAAAAACCAAAAGGGTCCGGCGTTAATCTATAAGGCCGGAGAAATTTTGGCCATTAGAAACGTTGATGACGATTTTTACCTAGGCCGGGTTTCACACGACGTCTTTCACGGAGACGAGATACTAAAAATACGGTGGTTTACGGAATCGAATCGCAGGAATATATTCACCGTAAGCCATGCCGATCGAGTACATTTTGCATGCGTCCTTACCAGCACAACGTTAAAAAAATCTGGCAGTTGCGAATACTCGATGAACAAAAACGAAAGGGCAAGGATAGATCAAATTTTAACTGAATCAATCCAGTTTAGTAAAGGCAAATCAATGGCGCCAATAGCCGCGGACGATAAAAACCAACCAGAGTCTGACGCGTCGATGAAATCGTTAAGCTCCGAATCATCGTTGTCCCCGGAGTGGGTTCCGCCAGCCTCCAAAGCAACACCCATAGAAAGCGCAGCTACAAGCTATGCAACACGCAAACAACAAGCGAGCCAAAAGAAAGCCGGAGCGGACGGAAGGTGCGAGGGCGCAAGGGCACCTGTGATAGTGGCCTCCAGCCCAAGCGAAATCGCTGAGTCGCCAAAAACCGTAGTAGAAGGACCATATCCGTCGCATGCACCCTTAAGCCCAATCGACCAGGTAAAGAAAATCCCAATCCCGACAGACCTTCCGGCGTTACCAAAAACCCATTTAGAAACCAACCACAGCACCCTGGATCCAACACCAAACCACTCCACAGGTTCTCCCGTGGGAGCAAAATGGCCGTGGCCAGACGGAAAATTCAGAGCAAAATTAGTCGTGGACATAGAGGAGAAAAACATAAACGGGAAAAATGGGGTTCAGATAAACGTAATCGAAAGAAAGTCGAATATCGCCTCAGATGAGGGGCCGACAAATCCTACCGCCGCCGCACCAACCGAAAACCAAGAAAAGCTCGTCACCGAAAAAAGCAGAGAAAATTCAGGTCGAAAAACTACCCCGGCCATATTAACACCAAACAGGGTATCGATCGCACATCCGACAGAAACGCCAGTACTAACCGAGATCGAGGGCGAAGGCCCTTTCGAAGATTTTGAGGGTATCTTACGGAAGCATGACAGCAGACCGGATCCATCCGACGTGAACTCTTCAGCCAGCTCAGCTAATGTACTTACACATACATACATCCGTAAGAAGAGCCGTGCTGAGCCCCTGGCAAGACTGCATCGATCCGATGATATCCCGGCGTGGCCTCCTGGGAACTGTTTATTTTTCTCATTAATAAAATCGCTCGACCTCGACTTATCGGCACAGGAACTGAGGAAGCAGTTACTCGCCTCAGATGCGCTAAATTCGTGCGGCGAGCCAAATGAAACTAAGGCGATACTGAAGTCCCAAAACAAATATGGGACAGTAGACTGTGCTTATCTATTCACACGAGAATTCAACGTAAACATATGCATTCATTACGACCTACCAGATGGTAATAGAAGCTATTGCCACCTAATAGCAAACCATTCAAACCATTACGTGCATCTACACTAGATAGATCGGCATTTTACCCCATACGTACGGGCAAATTCGCGGCCAAATTCAAGAAAATTGCAAAAGCTTCCGCACGAGTCGCCGACGCCGAGCGATGTCGAGGAGTCGCACCCTAGATCACCAATCTTAGGTAGAAAGAAGCGCGCCAGTCGAAAAATAAATAACCCAAGGGAGCGGCTCAGCCGCGACGGGAACGGCCAGTCCGGAGAACGCGAAAATGCTCCAAACGATGGTGCCGAAACTGGACCAGAGCCCGAGAACCCCGACAATTCTACGCCGAAGAACGCGTCCAACAACGATAACCGGAGCGGCGACGTCGCACCGGACGGAGGAAGCTTACCAGCTAGCGGAAACTCAGGCGGCACTAACCGGTCACAAGACCGGGAATGCCCTTCAAACCCTGCGACACCAGTGCAAGCTAGTACCAATAGCAACGAAACAGCCGACGGCGGCAATGCAGCAACCCAAGCTGCATTAAAAAACGACAACCTGAAGCGATATGTGGTCACAAATGCGCGGCCGCCCCGAGAAAAACCGCCATGGGCCATACTGGAAGGCCAAGAGCCACCGCCTTTCGTACACCTGCAATCACTAAATGAGCATCCGTTTAGGTACAGGGAAAATCTGACAACCGAGGTACAGGAAACCCTTACCGAGCGGGGTTATCTAAATCCCGATGAACTAACCGGTAGAGAGTTCAAAATAGGGGAAATAAATGTAACGGAAGCTAGGGCGATACAATTAATCGGGGTGTACGTGAAAGAGCACATAGATGCGAGGCCAATGCGCGCCGACGTAAAAAAATGTTGACGCACGCTGAAAAACGTCGTGGCAGCTAAACAACTAAAGAGTTTCGCAATAATCCGCGATCTAGCCATCCTCACGCTAGCCGAGTGGGAAAATTTCATCGACCAGTTCGACGATATGTTCATGGACAAAAGCGTAGTTGCGGTATTGTACAAAAACAACCTACCAGTACCTCCAGTACTGGAAAGATTCAAACTGATTACGGAATACCATGAGGCAGCAATAGGGGGACACCGCGGGATGAATAAAACCTACAGCAAAATAGCAAATGATTTTTATTGGCGCAATATGAGACCCGACGTAAGACAATTCGTCGCGCGCTACGCCACGTGCCAAAGCAACAAACTAGTGCGCGTGAAAACTCGATTGCCGCTATTAATCAGCAATACACCGTCGATACCTTTCGCGCAAATCTCCTTAGATTTTTATGGTCCTTTAGAAGCTTCTAAGAGCGGCAAGAAATACATTTTATCGGTTCAGGATATGTTAACAAAATACATAACCCTGACGCCGATAAAACACGCAAATGCGGAAGAGGTGGCACGAGTGCTAACCGAGAAAATTATATGCGTGTTCGGACCCCCAGCGGCGATAGTTACGGACCAAGGCACGCACTTTCAGAACCGCTTGTTGGAAGAATTCGCAAATATTTTCGGAATTACGAAATTCAACACTACCGCTTATCACCCTCAATCAAATGGTTCTATCGAAATGATGCACCATACCCTCACGGAATATCTAAGAAAATACGTAACCGATATCAAACGATGGGACGAGTGGACCGCGATCTGCCAGCATGCATACAATTGCACTGAACACGAGAGCACCGGGTACACCCCGCATGAGCTGCTGTTCGGGACAAAACCTAGGACCCCGTCTAGCTTTCCCAGGGGTGAGGACGGCCTATCATATAACGCGTACGTAGAAGACGCGACGGCGAATCTCACTACCCTCCAGACAACAGCAGCCATGAACCTCGTACAGTCGAAATACCGCTCTAAATACTACTACGACCGGAAATTAAACACCAAGCATTTCCACGAGGGAGACGGTATACGTGTTAAAAGAACCAAAAAAAGGAAAATTTGCTAAAGAATACCTCGGTCCGTTCGAAATAATCAGAATTAATCGCGAGACGAACAACGTCACGGTACGAAACAATGAAATCACAAAAACCGTGCATATCAATAAAATCGAGAGACCAAGCGAACTGGCTATGCAGGCTGAAAAAGCCGAGTAATTGCCAGGCTCAGTCATTTTTTTTGTTGTTTTTTTTACGCGGCCCCGGACGCGCCGCGTAAAAATAAGACAAAAAGCCAAAACTAACAAACAACCAGCAAAATTTTAAAAATTTGGAAATTTTGAAAAGTTTGCAAATTTTAAAAATTGTTGGGAATTTGGAAATTTTGTAAAATTTGAAAATTCTAATTTTCCCACAAACATCACATCAAACCGTAGTTTTTTTTAGTTAACCGGAGAACAGTACAAATTGAGGCTAAAAACTCCGGTAAGGCTCCTACGTGGGCAATTCGGTTATTAGATAGTGTCAGAAAATCCCCAAGTAAAATATTTTCTTACCTTTAGTAACCCCTTGCCAAGCCAAGGCTGCAAGAAAATAGTAAAGGTACCAAGCTACTACAGTTAAAATGGTTTTTACCACAAGGGCTTATTTCCACATCAAGTTTATAAATAAAAAAAAAATATTAAAACAAACACGTGAAAGAAACGTGTATGATGAAAAGTAAGTATAATATAAGTGAAATACCGAGCGTAAAATAATCATGGTAAGATTCTGACAAATTGCAAAATTTTGTAAAATATTTAAAACATTATACAATTAGTAGAACATCATAAAACTGTAAAATTTTGTAAAGTATTTAAAACATTATACAACTCGTAGAACATTGTAAAAACTATAAAATTTGTAAAACATCGCAAAACCGTAAAATTTGCAAAACATCGTAATATTGTAAAATTTATAAAACCTTATAAAACTGTAAAATCCTTAGAATTTGTAAGAAGGTTAAAATTTTGAAATTTTGTAAAGTAGGTAAAACTTAGAAGTTGAAACATTTTGAAAAATCTATAAAAATAGGTAGTTTTCTTTGAAATGAAAACTTCAAATTTTAAAAAAAAATTGTATTTTGAAAGAAAAACGATTTAGAAGTAAATTTTATCATTAATCAAAATATATTTTTGATTGAGCATGAAATTTTAATTCTCAATCGAAAGTAAAAAAAAAATAAGTATTGTAACCATAGCGCAAAAACGCTAGTTATAGAATTAAGAAAATTGTGTGTAGCACCTGCCAAACTGTGTTTTGTAAAGCAGCAGCGGCTGCTAACCAAGAGTAAATTTTTTACCAAGAAAAAGAGAAAAATATCAATTATGCGCTATCCGAAGGGACACAAATTAGACAAATAGTCACAAAACAGATAAAGTTACATATACAAGGGCCAGCGTGCTCCCGCGCGCTCGCACTTACACATGCTTATACACGCACACTAGAGCAGCGCTTTGTTTACCGATGTTAACATTAATTAATTGTTTTTTTTCGAGCAACGTGGACGTCGCTCAACGCGGCCCGCACGTGCCACGGACGAGCCTCGCGGCAGCTCCGTATCGCAGAGCGGATGCGCGAGACGCGCAGTCAGCTCTGCTCGTCGCTGCTCCAGCGTTCCCTCACAAAGTGCAGGGCTTGCACCTTTTGCGCGTGGGACCGCTCGCAACGGTCGCGATGCGACTGCAGCGAGCAGGCAGCTAGATTCCCGGCGACCACCAAGCTGGCAGGTGCTCCTTAGCCTAATAAAGAGCAGACCCCAACGACTGTCTTCTCCTTGGCCCCCTCACCCACTTCTGTCCGTCACACTGATTACAAATTTTGCGACTGGGCACTTTTGGCTCATTTTATCAAATTCTTCTTTAAGATAATTAAATATTTAATGTTTGCTACAATTTCCATATCTCTTTTCTTTCGAGTCAAAGTTTTCTGTTATGAATTATTACAACTTTAGTTTTTCTTTTAAATAAAGGGCCAGTAGATAGGACTTTATTAGAAGTGCTTGCAATATTTGCTTACAAATTGAACTGCTAAAAATAAGTTCTATGCAGTACTAAAATCATTAAAATTCTAGAATAAGTACAAACAATCAATCTTGCACAAGAGATAAAACAAGATTAATCTCTTGACAGTTGAAAGTGCACCTGAGGCAATACAAGAACTGATCTCTTGTCAGTCGAGCTTGCACTTGACGCAAGACGAGAACTGATCTATCGATAGCCAAGCTTGTACGAGACATAATATACGTGCTAATTAAGTTTAATTAATCGCTATTTAATAATTTTCAAACTAATCTTAACTAATTTATACATAAAAAGTTTTCCAAATTATAAATACGTTTGTATGAAAAACAAGTCCATGCGTTGAATGTGTATTCAAATTCCTAATTTGATAATGAAAATATTAATATATTCTTTTTCATAAATTAGAACCAAGCATGCATACGAGGCAAGAACACGCGTTGAATGTATATTCAAATATCTGATTTAATAATCAGAAAAAGATAAATATAATTGTTTTCATAAGTTATAATTAAGATTGAACAAAAGGCAAGACCTTGTGCTGAAAAGCACAAGATACGAAAACGTATTTAAAATTCGTGTTTACATATTTGATTTGTTGATAACAAATAATGATTTATGTTATTAGACTATAGTTATTCATTTCTCATTAATTCAATAATTCATACATTTACATATGCAATAATGTCACAGAAGATATTATAATTACATAGCCTAGTCTATCCAGTCTAGTAACATCAATGCAAGAATTTAATTTCAAATCAACATCCAATTTGTTGCATGACACTATGCACGTGTTCCTTATTATTTTTATCAAATTCTTTACTTTCATATTAATAAATATTCTAACATCATCGAAAAAGTACAGTTCTGATTTCTTATAATTATCCAAAATCTCAACGTTTTTGGTATTATAGCCTATGGGAACAGAAAAGAAACATGCAGTTAGTTTCGGCTGTTATTTTTAGTATTTTAAAAACGATTAAGTGTAACAGCTGATTTTTATGATGCCATGCATGTGTACATTTAGTCCTATAAATATATATAGTTTTAAAAAATAAATAAATGAATAATATCAATAGTATAAGCTATAAATAAATATAGTAATACGTAATAATTGACCTAGCTTGCCTAGCATGAGAACAGAAAGTTCCAAATTTATTTAGACGGAAATAAATAAAAAGAAAAAAACTTGTCTACATAAATAATGTTTTTGATGAATGATTTTTAAAGTTTAGTATAAATTAATATAATTATAACGTAAGTTTCAGTATTATTTCGGCTCATGACAGCCATTAATGGCTTCAAAGATTAAAAAATGATAAGCTTCAACAAATAATAATGTTGATAAGTAAAATTCCTAAATTGTTGACAAGTTTACTTAAGAGATTTTAGTAATCTTTTTAAGTTCTGGGCATTTTTGCAATATAATGCTTACCATTGTGAAATTTACTGCAGCGCTGTAATTTAACTATATTTACTTAAATGAAAATTTTGATGAACATTAATCATAATTTGGAACTGTAAGGAACTAATTACAGTCCGTTCGCGATGCGTTAAGCCCCTGCATGCTCCTCACCCTCTATACAGAGAAAGCATTGCTCCCCGTATCCCCCTGCAAGCTACCGACTTGGGAGAGCGCGCGAGGACACGGGTGCGTATGCTTTCTCCCACTTTTTGATCCGCGAGGACCCCTCAGAACAAAAGCGATTGTCGCGGGCTACTCTCTCTCTGTTCCGGCCTTGACTCCCAGTCGATACCACCAGTACGCTCCTCGCGATTTTACAACACTACGCGACCGCGTGTTACAAGCCGACCAAGTAACCACACACACACACACACACACACACACACACACACATACATACACACACACACACACACACACACACACACACACACATACATACACACACACACATACACACACACACATACACACACATACATACACACACACACACACACACACACATACATACACACACACACATACACACACACCCACATACACACCACCGACACCCACACACACACTCACGAAGTTATAGCAAAAGTGGAAGAAAAGTTTTATATAGTAAGAGACGGAGAAATACAAGCTCAAATTGTTACTGTTAACCAAGTCTATAATAAATTATGTCAGTCTCCTTATCTCAGTTTCCCTTCCCACGTGGCCGCGATTAAATATCGCACGCTCTAAGTGCGCAGTGAACCGAATATCGGTAGAACTGTGATTAACAACAATTAGGGCTCGCTCTCGCGTTAATAAAAGCGATTCGGTCGCAACATTTTGGTGCTGAAACACGGAAAAAGAAGCGCCGCCACGTGACCAGCTTACGACTCGAGAGCGAATCGACAAGTGCGTTATTAAATGTGATAAGATGGGGGATAAGAATCTAACCTTCGAAGTGCTGCGTAACAAGCTAATCCTGCTAGACCAGTACTGGAAAGAATTTAAGGATCAGCATAGGACACTGATTAATGATGAGACTCTCCAGGACGATCCTTACTTTGCGGATGACTATTTCTCTGGCGTAGAGAATCAGTACATATTAGCTAAGTCACATGTAATTACTCGTCTATCTCTTGCTATATATCAGGTCCAGAAGGTTATGGGTGACGTTGCTCCAGTTGACTCTGCGCCACCAACTATAGAGTACAAGACCACTGCCTCGTCGCTGCCTAAGCTCACTCTACCTAAGTTCAATGGGACGCAAGAAGAGTGGGACACATTTAAGGACATTTTCTGCTCCATGGTGAAGGACGTACCCTCGCTCGCGTCTATATTAAAGCTACAATATTTGATGTCCTGCCTTGAAGACGAGGCTGCTCGTCAGCTGTGTAATTTCCAGATCATTGGTGCCAATTTCAAGGTAGCATGGGAAGCTCTGTGTCGCAGATATGACAATAAAAGACTCCATCTAGTAGTTCAAATGAACAATCTCTTAGGTATGTCGTCTATCACACAAAGGTTAGTAGCTGAAATTATCCGTCTTTTGGATACAACCAGCCAATACGTTCGAGCCTTGACCTCCCTTGGTCGGCCAGTAGAATTATTTCAGTCTCCTATTCTCAGTTACCCTTCCCACGTGGCCGCGCTTAAATATCGCACGTTCTAAGTGCGCAGTGAACCGAATATCGCTAGAACTCTGATTAACAACAATTCGGGCATGCTCTCGCGTTAATAAAAGCGATTCGGTCGCAACACAGTTTATTTAATAAGTTTTAAAGTATAAAAAACGTTGCTAAGAACTAATTTGTTATAAAAAAAATAGAATTAACGTTTAGTATATGATAGAAAAATCGACTGTAATTTATTTGTTACACATACAATTAATCCTCCTGCGCAGAAGTTTATTTTCGTGTAAATGGACTAGATCGAATGTAAGTCTGGAACAATATTTTCTGCAAATTCGTAACATTTTCTAAATAATAGCTATACTATTTAGCTTCAATTTGAGAGGTTGTAGATGTTCCAACAAAGTAAAGATTTAAATTTGTGATACAAAATGGTTTGGACGAGTATACTCGGCTCTCTGCGAAGGGGGGTTAAAGAGTTATCTTTATAGTTATCTTTATAGGATTAATTGAGATTATAAACTTATATGGCAATATAATAAAAAAGAGTGGTATCATATGAGTTAACAGTCGTAAATAAAATATTTTGATATGTAATATAATATTATAATAGAAAAACAACATAAATGTGTATAATGTCGACCGATAGGAATAGATTGTCGATAAAATTTTAATTAGCTCTTAACATCTATATAGTAATCTCTAAGAACGAGATTCACAGTATAATTTAGAATCAAACGGACTTACCTGTAAGTGAAGTTCGATTCAAATTATACGAGAATCTCGTTCGAGATGATTACTATGTCCTACCCGTAATGTACGGACCCTTACCAAAGTAATCATCTGAAACAATAAGAGAAATTTTATTCGAATCTGTTTTAAACATAATGAGTTGCAATGGCGGCCGGAGATAGCAGCACGGATGGCGCGAATTTTGAACTTTTCGAAGAACGAGATTCTCGTATAATTTGAATCGAACTTCACTTATAGGTAAGTTTGTTTGATTCTAAATAAATAGATATACATCTAGTGGTTTTTTACAAAAAATAAAGAAATTGTAATTACAAAATAAAAAATATATTTATTTACATATTTTCCATTCGATTTACATAATCTACATAATGTACATATATACAGTATAATGTATAGTTTACCTAAATGCATGCACTAATCTCGTCGAATGCCGCCCAGCAGCGCCGCCACTCGCACAACGGTACGTAGCGGAATGAAAAGGGATAAGGTCCATACGCGTGCATACGCATTCTTCTAGATTAACCTAGCAAAATATAAAAAACGCGTTGGCCCCGCTTTCCAAGGTCAAAAAGCTACTATTTGCTAATGTGCTCAACAATTGCGAAAAAATGTAGGAAATAAGCTCAGGACCCATTTTTTCAGGTTTAACCTTTGTTCATGCGCCTAAATGTGAAGTTTGCTGCTAGTCATAAGTGCGTAACTGTGATGCGCGAATTTTGATTAAAATCGAAATAAGAAAGGGTGCAAATATTTGAACTGTACGATTAAAAGTGAAAATTAAAAATACAACAATTTTCAACTGCGTTGTGCACAACTCGAAATACGCCATCACCTACCCAACTTCATGTATAAATAAAAGGCCCTATCATGACATTGTTGAAAAAAATACGGTGTGTAACACGGGAAGAAAAGCTATTTCAGACTCAGGTAAAGTATTTTCGCAGAAGGCGCCCTCGAATTCGACTCGTGCTGAATATCTCACCCTCGCTTTTTCAGTTGTTATACTGTGTGAGAATATTTTTTTTTCAACATTTATTATTCAAATATTATACGATAAAAGTCAGTTAAATTTTTACTGAATACTTATTTCATATAGGTATTAGGTAATAAGACGGTCTGTTTTTTGAGAAAAAAATATAATGTCAAAAAATGTATTTTCTTGGGCAACGATAACTTGAGTAATAATTGATGCAATGCCTTGAAAATTTCAGAGAATATTTGTTAGGTGTCAGGTTATTGGCTAAATGTTTTTCAGTTGATTTGGTTCATATTCTTCTGACATATTAGAGATTATTCAATTTAACCAAAACATTTTTACCCTGTATATCATGACACCTATAAGCTTTATTGTTGTACTTTTTCTTGTACATATTAAGTATTATTATATTTGAGATTTACTATTCTACACTTCTAGCCAATTTTACGCATTATATTGCACGAGAAAATCCAAAGATAATGTGATATTAAAAATATTATTATTTTGTGATTTTAAAAAAAATGATATATTAATGACATTATTTATTTTTGCAATACTGAATCTGTATATATCTATAATATAGCATAGAAAGATCATAATTTGTATACTATTTTGCTGGTGGAATTTGTAAACTAGTATATGTTAAATAGTAGTAAAAATTTGAAATTATGCATTTACGTGTCTTATGCATTTTTTGCAATGAAAGAAGAAACAATAATTCAATCTTTTATAGGTATAGATTTCATTTGATTTTATAGATAAAAATAGATTTTAGAATCAACGACACATCGCTGACTAAAGACACCCTGAGTACCCTAATGTACAATATGTACGATAGTATGTTCATTGAAAAATCTTTATAAAATATTCATACTGATAGATTTTACTTACTTTTTATCTGAAAAAAGAGCTTAGAATCAAAAAGCAATTTTTCATGAGATAGTAAAACGTTATTAATAGCAATGTTTTTTAACTGCTGTAGCATAAATGCTGGATGTGTGTTTCACACAAAATTTGGCGGGAATCTCTTTTTATCATTCATTTTTAAACATACATCATAAGGTGGGGAATAATTGATCACTTATTACATAATAGCACCAAAAACTATGTGGGTATGAACCTAAAGTATCTCTAAAATAATCCGGAAGTGATTTTTGTTGCAGGTTGAAATTAACTAACTCGAATCATTGGATGTCTGCTTCACTGAAGATCCGCGGGAACCGTTTTTTATACTTCATTATTCAGATTATAGCATAAGATGGGGCATAATGGATCATGTGTGACATTATAAATCAATTTCAAACATTTAAACATTATAGTATGTGTTTAAAATGCTTACAATAAATAATTATTTATATTTTAAAAATCCACATTGGATGTCTGTTTTACACAGGATTTCGTCGCATCCGTGTAAAAAGGTACCAACTCAGAATCTACTTGATAAGATACAAAATCGGAAGCCGTTTAGAAAAGGTATCATTTGGCAAACCAACATTTTTTATCCAAATTTAAGCTTGCACCTCTGCTGAAAAATTAAAATCAACTAACAAATTTTGGCTTGCCAAATGATACCTTTTATAAACGGTTTCCAATTTGATATATTTTCAAGTGGATTCATAGTTGGTACCTTTTTACACGGAGGCGACGATTTCATGGGGACCTATTTTTGTCGTTCATTATTAAGCTTGCAGCATAAGGTGGGGAATAATTGATCATACGTGACATAATAATGGATCAAAAACTATGCGAATGTGAACTGGAAGTATCTCAAAAATAAAACGGAAGTGATTTGTTTACACGTTGTAACTAACTAACTCGAAAATTGGATGTCTGCTTCACTAGAGATCCGCTTTTTATCGATCATTTGTAAACTTATAGCATAAGATGGGGCATAATTGATCATGTGTGACATAATAATGAACAAAAGATATGCGGATGTAAACCGAAAGCATCTCAAAAATAAACTGCAAGTGATTTTTTAACACTTCAAAATTAGGTAACATTTTTTATCGTTCATTTTTAAGCTTACAGCATAAGATGGAAGATAATTGATGATGTGTGTTACATCTGTATTTATCTAATGCTGGTACCTGGGTAAAAATGAGTCATATATAATTATACATCATTATTTATAACTGTATATCCATTTATACATAATTATATACAATCATGTATAGTCATATATAATCATATACAATTGTATATAATTTCGTATAACTTTTGT
This sequence comes from Gastracanthus pulcherrimus, assembly GCA_949152435.1. Classification (NCBI taxonomy): domain Eukaryota; kingdom Metazoa; phylum Arthropoda; class Insecta; order Hymenoptera; family Pteromalidae; genus Gastracanthus; species Gastracanthus pulcherrimus. The sequence continues at coordinate 54,250,628 of OX424574.1, forward strand.
CTCTATATATAATTGCGCTTAAAATCTATGATCGTGTATGATCATATGAACCAGATAGAGTAATGAATGGTTGTATACGATCATACAAAATAATGTACTATTATATACAATTTTTTAATTGTTCAAATGCAACACAACTATATTTGAGTATTCGTGATTATTAATGAGAATATGATAATATATAGTCATATATAATTATATATACCTATATATATATAATTACATCTAATAGTTTTTCCATAACAAAAATTTCAACACATACACATATCCATATATACACACGTACATCAGAAAATACATACGCACATAAAAATATATATCTCTTCATCTATATATACTCTTACACTCATCGAAAAACATGCACATACGTATCCACATATTGTGTCGTAGGCGCAAATTAATACTCAGAAATATTAAAACAGATGTAGACAGCCAACACAACTACAAGCAAACATCAAAATACTCGGCTGCATATCAAAACAGTTGCACACACTTCATGTATATGTGTACGAAAAAAACACACATTAAAAGTCATTCTCATACGCATAATCACACACATACATACATATGAGGATCACACTTAAGGTGATGTTAAACCCAACCGTTACCGGCAATTACGAGGATCCACTTTTTTTCATTTAATTTTCGATATTGAGCAAATATTTTTCTGGAACATTGTTATATTAATAAAAGACAACAACGCTCCAAAGAAATATTTTCTAAAAATTAAAAATTAATTGAAAAATGTGTTTCCTGGTATTTGTCGGTAACAGGGGCTTAGAATCTACTTAAACTTACGCACATACACTCACTATTACGATTCATTAGAAAAGAAATGTAATGTTATACCCTACTGCAAAATCTCAGGTGAGATTTTGCAGTAGGGAGTATAATGTATTATTGTTTCTTATATTAATTTTATAGTTATATATTATCATGTACAATTATGCATTATTATATACAGACAAATATATTCACATTATTCACAATGTGATACTTTTCACAAAGTGTAAAACCTTTTCCACATCCATGTTAGACGACAAAAGCATTACTAAATATTACTAAAATAAAAGCTACTCTTTATGAGCTTATATATCTCGATAAGGACACGTTTTGAAAAAAAAATGTCTATAGACTTTTTTATGTCCTCATGAAAACTTTTCATTTACTACTAGTATCATTTGCGTTTACTGTGCTGCCGAAACACCCATATATGTTGGTATTCCGGGTAAAAATATAATTATTGTATAACTGTATACATAATTATATACAATCATATATGATCTTCTATAATCGTATATAATGATATATAATCATATACAATTATATATAACTTTTGTTTCTATATAACTGTAGAAAAATACATATTATTATATATGACCATACCTAGTCTTAGTAGTTATATAAGATCATATCTGTGGCTTCCCGGAATAACCACCACGATAAAACAGGTTTTAATGTTTGCATTGATCTGTAAGATCGTAGTTAAAGAGATACAGTACAATACTATGCTTGTTTAATGGGTCATAATATACCTTTCTAATCATATTGTTAAGTAAAGGAATTATATGGTTACGTTTGTAGGAACGAGTAAATACCGTAAGTTAAGTTGTTATTCTGGGAACATGGACTTAAGTTGTTATGCCGGGAACTGTACTTTTGAGCCGTATTCTACTGTTTCTACACTCTGTATATGTCCGAATAACGTGAATTAGCATTCAAATTTAACTTATAAAGTGTATCTATATATGCGTAATTTATAGATATACTTAGCAGGTTAAATTAACTCAATACTAATTCACGGAAACGGAGGGCAGAGAGTGTATTTTTATTTTACTCAATTATTTGCAGTTGAAAAAGTCCTAATACTCTAGGTTAATGCTAATTAAAGCGATCATGCGCGCTATCTGTGTAAAATTTACTTGTTATGGTTTTCTACTGTTTTAAAGTTTTGAAAAGGAACGTTGCGCTTGAATTGCAATTATCTGAAAATAGCCAAAATACTCTAGAAGATCCAAGAATAAATAAAAAATCACAAGAAATTAAAAGACAACCACCAAGAGCTACTAAGAGAATAATTTCCTTCACGTCTTTTATTTATTACTAAATTTTATTAATTATTTTACTATTACAGCTATTTTACTTTCAGTATTATATTTTTAAAATATTTTTGTACAGGATTATTAAAAATTAATTTCCAAATATCTTATACGTTTTATATTAAATAAAAACTTGTACATGATGTAATACATATGTGTAAAAGCGTTATATTTTGTAATAATTCATTATTTTGTTATAATTAATTAATAAAACTTACCACGTAATGAAACTAGTAATTAAAATGTAATCATTGTCCCTTAAGGGGTCACTCTACGGTCTCAACAATAATTTTCAATAATTTTTTTTCATAGAAAAATTTATTTAAAATATTCAAACTTTTTACACATAAAAGAAGCGGTTTCACACTTATAAAATATATTTTTTATTTTTGTTTTGTATGTAAAATCTGGCTCTGTTGCAACGCCGTTAACAGAGCAACCCTAAGCGGGTCCTGGGTGTAGTCGTCCAGAGCGGACGGGCGGGTGGGTGCCTATCACCACTACACAGCGCGTCCTCAGGTTGCGGATAGAGGAACGACCCCTGAGAAAGAGGTTAGCTGCGAATAAAGCGAAAAGCAGTCGCGGACAGCCGATAAGCCCAGGCGTGGGTGTGATGAGCCCGCACTGGCGAACGCATTCATCTAGAAACACTACGCAAGCACCGCAACAACTACAAACACTATACAAAATCTCCTATCTTACTTTCTTCTTCTACCTTACTCTGTAATCTATCTCTTTTACCACACATTTCAAACAAAAAATGGGCCAAAAATCCTGCTGTCGTGGAGGATGCGGGAGCGATGACAACTGCCCTGAGAGGGGATGTGTAGAATGATTCGCCACCTGGTCTTACATGGCAACGAAGCCAGCGAAGGCGCGCTGCCTTGCAGGGGGGCGTTAGGATATGAGAATGAAACCGAGTGTGTCTGACGACGAGTTGACTATGTCCTCGCCAAAGTCAGAAAGCTCTCATACTTAGTTCTAGGGAGGTATGAGGGTTATCACCCCTAGACGGATGGACTCACCTGCGATCGGAACAGGATCCAAAACGCGCGGGTTTAACTTACTATCATGGCTCAGAGAAAACAAAACCAAACCAAAACGAAAAGAAACTTAAGGGTGGGAACCTGGAATGTACGCAGTCTACACAGAGCAGGCGCGTTCCGGGAAATCATAAATGAAACTGAGAGGTACAATTTAGATTTGGTAGCAATACAAGAAACCCGATGGAAAGATAACGCGATGCTAGGATCCGGTAACTTCACCTTTTTATATGGGGGCGCGAGCGGGCATTCTCTAGGCACCGGATTTCTTGTTAACAAAAGCATCATACATTCCGTTAAAAGTTGCAATTTCGTGAATAACCGACTCTCGTATATCATCATCGAAGGAGCGTGGTATAATTACGTGGTTATTAACGTCCACTGTCCCACGGAGGACAAAGAGGAAGAAGTCAAAAATATTTATTATGTAACTTTAGAGCAATTAATCGACCAATTCGCGTCTTACGACACCAAAATAGTAGTGGGGGATTTCAATGCTAAAATAGGGAAAGAGGAAATGTTTAGGCCCACCATAGGCAAAGAAAGTCTGCACGAAACCAGCAATGATAACGGTATTATGATCATAAATTTCGCAGCCGCAAAAGATCTTATAGTCAAGACCACGTGCTTCAAGCACAAGGATATACACAAGGCTACGTGGCCATCGCCGGATGGGGCCACGCACAATCAAATCGATCATTTTCTTATTGATAAGAGGCGCCACACGAATGTACTCGACGTAAGGACCTATAGGGGGGCGGATTGCGACTCAGATCATTATCTAGTAGTGGCCAAATTAAGAGCCAGATTAGTAGCCGGACAAAATAGTAAGCGAGCGAACAAAGTAGAAACCTTTGATATTGGAAAACTACGAAGCGGGATAGAGCGAATCAAGTACCAAGTAGAAGTTAGCAACCGATTTCAGGCGCTCGAGGAAACGGATGAACAGAGGGGAGTAGATGACGATCCGAACAGGTTGTGGGGGGCTATCGAAAAAACTATAAAAGGGGTCGCGAACAAAGTACTGGGTAAGAAAAAAAGGCCGAAGAGCAAACCATGGTTTGACGAAGAGTGCGAACTCTGGTTTGAAAGGCGCAAGAAGGCTAAATTAGATAGTGTACACAATGAAAGCGGTAGGGCCGTAGAAGAATACCATGAAATAAGAAAGCAAGTGCGTGTGATTTACAGAAACAAGAAGCGCGAGTATCAGAAAAATGAAATTAGAAAAATAGAAACTAATAGTAGGGAAAATAACCCGCGCGAGATGTACAAAGGAATAAACGCTATTAGGAAGGGTTTTCAGAGTAGATCGCAGTTAATGAAAGATAAGGACGGGAACCTCGTGACAAGCGAAAATGAACTATTGAAATTATGGAAAGATTATTTCGATAAGTTATTAAACGTGCATGAAAACTCCGAGGAAATGGGAGACGAAATCCACACTGCTGAACTCCATATGGACGAAACGACCTACAGAGAAGTAGAGGCCGCGATCAAGAAGCTAAAGAATAATAAGGCCGCAGGAAACGATTCTATACCAGCTGAACTACTTAAATATGGAGGCACCGCGCTTACATCTAAAATTTTTTATCTAGTATGTGCTATTTGGAGAAATGAAACAATACCAGAAAATTGGAAAGAATCCATCATCATACCGATCTTTAAAACGGGAGATAAAACAGACTGCAATAACTACCGGGGAATCTCACTTTTAGCTACCTGCTACAAAGTTCTGTCAAACGTAATACAGGCCAGACTCACACCATTCGCGGAAGATATAATAGGAGATTATCAGTGTGGATTCCGGCGCAACAGGTCAACGAGCGATCAAATGTTTACCATAAGACAATTATTAGAGAAAAAGTGGGAATATTGCGAAACTATACACCAGCTATTTGTGGACTTTAAGAAAGCGTACGACTCTGTCAAACGAAGCAAAATGTATGAAATCCTAGTGCTCCTTGGCGTACCAAAAAAACTCGTAAAATTAATTCAAATATGTCTCAACGGAAGCACTGGAAAGGTCCGAGTAGGCGGTAATGTATCCGAATCGTTCATGATACGCGACGGTTTGAAGCAAGGTGACGGGCTTTCAACGGTACTCTTTAACCTGACGCTAGACCATGTTGTTAGAAAAATGCAGGCTAGCGAGCGAGGCGCAACACTCAACGGAACAACGCAAATTTTAGGCTATGCGGATGACTTGGATATAGTGGGAGATAATGGTGAAACGGTGTCGAGAAATGTGGAAATCCTTATAAATGCGGCTAAAAACACGGGGTTAGAAGTGAGCGAATCGAAAACGAAATATATGATCATGGAGAAACTGGGCATTCGCGAAGCAGAGGGGGATCTCAGAGTCGGAAATTTCACTTTTGAAAAGGTTAGCGAATTCAGATATTTAGGTACAACTATAAATGATCGAAACGAAATTAAAGCCGAGATTAATAAGAGACTTCATTCGGGTAATGCCTGCTTCTACGCTGTGAACAGATTACTTAAGTCACAGCTACTGTCGAAAAATGTCAAAATAAGGATATATAGGACTATAATAATGCCGGTAATCTTGTATGGGTGCGAAACCTGGGCGCTCACTAAAGCGGAAGAAAATCGTTTTAGGGTATTTGAAAATAAGGTTCTGCGGAAAATATACGGGCCAAAGAAAGATGAGGAAACTGGGGAGTGGAGGAAACTGCACAATGACGAGCTACATAATTTGTACGCGTCACCAAATATTAACAGAATAATAAAATCATGGAGACTAAGATGGGCAGGGCACGTGGCAAGAATGGGCGATGATCGTACAGCAGCGCGCATAATGAAAGGAAAACCGAAAGCAACGCGACCTCTTGGTAAACCTAGACGCAGATGGGAGGATAACGTAAAATCAGACGTAACTGAAATTGGGCGGGAAGGCGCGAAATGGATGGGGTTGGCACAAAATAGGGAAACGTGGAAGGCTTGCGTAGATGAGGCGATGAACTTTCGAGTTCGAAATGCCATTTAAAAAAAATGTAAAATCTGGCTGTTCCGGCTGCCTGAAGTTGACCCTACGACAATCTGGTTGGCGTGATTGAAGAGCCTTTGAAGAGCCTGAAAGCAAAAAAGTGGACGGGTTATTAAAAAATAAGCTTTTTGCTATAGCCAGTAGCTCAATAAACAAAATTTGATGAAAAATAACAAAATGGAGGACATTTGAAATTTTCGACCTTTTCTTGCAATTGCCATTTATACAGATTTTGAATCACCATCGTCGTGTAGTGAACGGTGACAGCAACTATTGATCGAAGAAGTTAAGCAGCGTTGGCCACGGTTAGTACTTTGATGGGTGAGCGCTTAAACAAAACTGCAAAAGAAGGCTAATTACTTTATTTCTTTCTTTTAATGCCAACTATTAATAAAAATACTCCTGGTATAACTAATAAACGTTAAAAAATATTTTTATATTTTTTTAAATATAATGAACTGCTTTATTTTTAGGTACACCCAGCGTACATCCAAACTTTGGTGTACACTTAAATTGGGTGTTCTTTGAGCGTACGAAATCACACTCTATTTTAGGTGTTGATTTCGCCCGGCTAAATTTGGATCATATATAATTATATATAAGTAGTTATATATAATTATATATAACTTTTGTCTCTATATAATAATATATAATTATACATGATTATATATAACTGTAAAATAAATATAATAAACAATAATCCATTATACTATAATCCCTTACGAAAAAATACCTAAAATGACATCTAAAAGAACACCAATTTAGGTGTACACCAAAGTTTGGATGTACGCTGGGTGCACCTAAAAATAAACCAATTGACTATTTTTTAAAAAATATAAGAAATCTTTTTAACGTTTATCAGTTATACTAGGAGTACTATTGTTAATAGTTTTGCATTAAAAAAAAGAGAAAAGTAATTAGCCTTCTTTTGCAATTTTGCCTAAGCGTTCACCCATCAAAGTACTAACCGTGGCCAATGCTGCTTAACTTCCTTGATCAATAGTTGCTGTTACCGTCCACTACACCACGATGGTGATTCAGAATCAGTAGCGTTATTGTGATATTGCAGGAAGATTATTATTTCACAATAATAATGGAAATACTGGGTAATATTTCAGTGATATTCCAGCAATATTATTATTATTTTATCGAAAGTATATATACTTTCCTTTCCAATTTTTACTTTTTTTATTTCGCCGTAACGGTAGCACCATTATTAATATTGATAATATACATGAATAAATGCCTGTTAATAATCATTCTTACGCAGCAGCTTCGGGATAATACACATTATCGTAATGTTTGAACCGTCCTTTTATAGTAACTAAAGAAGAATCTTAGCACTTGAGAGAAAACGCCAAAGCGCCATCTAGCGGCAATTTTTGGAGAAAATTGACTTTCTAATAATGTGCAATAACAATAATAGGTTTCTCTCGATTTGTTTTTACATGAACCTTGACTAACTATATTATTAAAACATTTTTAATGCTACATGCATCGAGAAATGTCATCCTGTAAACTTGTAATAATATTGATGTAATATTGCAATGTGACATGTCACATAACAATATTGCAGTAATGTATGTACTACATATATTATTTTATAGTATTTTCCTATTTATCGTTACATTATACACTTTGAAAAATTGAACTCACTTTCTTTGAATTAAGTCATTTTATTTTCATCGATACATAATTTAATCATATTTTGTTTTCAGTAATAATAATTTTATTCAGTCTAATTTTTTCCTTTTTAATTTAATATTTAATTTTATTTAAATTTTAATTTAGAATAGTAAAAAACCGAACTAGCTTCGAGCGCGACACTGCTCCTCGGGAGCAGCCACACTAATATTGTAGAATTATTACAGCAATCTTTACGATATATCGTAAAGTAATATTATAGAAATATTGCTGCAATACTTCAATCTTTTGAAAATTATACTCGAATATCCCAGAAATGTAACTGCAATATATTAACTTATACGCAATAGTATCACAGTAACGTTGAAATATTTCTACGACATTCCTGTAACATTGGATGCTATGTGGGTTGTTCTCTTAAAAAAAATATTTTTATGCTATTTAACAAATAATTGAACTATTTATTTTTAAGTACCCTGGTAGAAATCTTATCGTGGCGCCCACATTCGCTATAACGGTCTTTATAGGCAAACTAGATAGTACTAGAGTGTACAAAACTTGATAAATCAACACAGATCTACATAATTTTCTCAATAATAATACCCTAGTGAAAAAAACTTGTTGTGCCAAATCGTGCTAAATCGTGCACAACTGTGCCAAACTGTGCCAAATTGTGCTAAATTGTGTCAAATTGTGCTATACTATGCTAGAGCTGTGCCATTTCGGATATTTCGCACAGTTTGGCACAATTTGGCACAGTTTGGTACAGATTGACACAATTCGACACAGTATGGCATGATTTGGCATAACTTGGCACATTATGAATATAACAAAATTACTTTTCTGAATTATTTACAGAAAAGCTATTACACTTTGACACAAGATGGCACAATCTGTCACAAAATGGCACAATTTGGCACGATGTGGCATAATATGACATATCTGGGCATAATCTGGCACATCCTTTAATTGTAGCTTTCAACCTGGCGTAATGCACATAATCTGACATTTTATGACATAGCTTGACATGTTATGGCATAACTTGGCATAAAATAGCATAGCTTGGCATAAAATGGCATAGTTTACCATGTTATGTCATGATATGGTGTAATTATGCGCATTTGTGTATATTTTTTAATCAATTATTTGTATATAATTATTAAAACAACCATATTTCTACAAATAGTCAGGTATAAATTTTATTATTAAAAAAATTACATAATAATAGTTATAATGTTATTACAATACGTGATACATATATTAAATTAATTAGTGTGTTGCCCTAAAATACCTTTTACAATAGTAACAATAATAAATTGCTTACGTAATTTTAATAATATACATGGTCTGTGTAATTAAGAGTATTTTACAACATTAACATTAACTTTTTCTTCAGCATTGACAACTTTCAAATGTGTAATATCAATATTGTCAACAAAAAAGTTACTTGCAATTTTTAGACCATGAAAAAAAATGACTACTTTGTAGTCATTATCATACTTAATTTTACATATTTTTTAAATAATTCCAAATATCTTATCAGTCGTTTGAAAAACAGAGTTATTTGTTCGCTGACAACGCAAATATTTATTAGTAGTATAACGATTTCCATTAAAGATCATTTTTTTAAATATTTTACATTCGGTCACAGCAGTTACGTCAACTATTTTCTGAAGAGATTGTAATTCTGTTTTTGTTAATGTGTGTGCTTTGCTGCGTCCTATTAGAATACATTCTTCAATTTTACAAATATTTTTTAGTTTAGCTTTATCCAATTTATTGCAATATGACTGGACTCTTTCAAAAATTAATTGATTTTGTTGTAAAAAAGGCAATTGTTGATATATTAACATTTTAGAGACAATTTGTGTAGCAATACAATAATTACATTTCTTCATTCGCAGTAATAATTTATTTTCATTTTCAATTGGAAAAGTACTTTCATTGTACAGCGGCCCCCAATTTTTAACAGTTTCAGTAAGATGATTTAATAAATGCACATTGTAATGCATGTACTTCTTTCCGTATAAAAATTGAAAATTCACAATAAAATTTATTAACAATTTTCTAGCATTTTCTAACATTTCAGGTGTTATAGAGTATTCCATGCAGCAAATCAAGGAATAAAATATTAACCATGTTAGCCATTCTGACGCAGTCCAATTTGCTCTTTCCTTGATACTTCTTGAAATTTTTGCAATACAATTCGGAGGCCTTATAGACAATAAACACTGATCGATAATGTGAAATTTATTTGGAGAGCCGACATAATATTTCTCTTTAGCATTGGTTAATATAATCGTTGTATAAAGTTCCGTGACACCTAAAATACACGCATGCATGAAGTCAACAATCATTCCATTAACTAGATCAAAATGTTTGAGATTCATTAGAGATTATGGGCCTTTAATTCCAGTAATATCCTGTGAGTTACTCATATGTGCGAAAAGCATTTTTTCTTTTATTGAATCATCAGTTCTTGGAACAGTATGTACATCCATCAGTTACGTTAAATTTTTTCATTGACAGCATAGCACAACGAGCTATTGAATCGACGCAGCAACCAAGTGGAAATACTTTACTGATTATTTCTTCTCCATTCCAATGCCACTTAAATTCTTCTGATGATAACTGATTGGCCTGATCAACAAATGATTTTAAATATAGATTCATGGTGGGTTCTTTTTTGCAACCCATAAACCAGCAAGTAGCATATGATTCCTTCGTAGATAATCAGGTAGTTCATGTATCATAATGTAGATAGGCCAAATAGATATTTTTGAACAATCCGATGCCTGGCAACCATCGGTATTTATCGTATAAGAGAAATTAAACTTATTGCCTAAGAGATCATATTTTTCTGCACAATTTTTATAAATGTTTCCATCATAAATATCTTTTAATGCATCTTCATTATGTCCACTGAAAAAAAATTGTTAAATCTAAGTAAACGTTACCTTGAATCGTACTAAGAAAATATTTATTTGATAATAGTAAATTTTATTTGATAATAGTAAATATTTAATTATGTTTCGACTGGTATTCATCAATTTAATAAATATTTACTAAATTTAAGAAATATTTACTTTATTTAAGTAAATCTTTTCTTAGTACGATTCAAGGAAACGATTACTTAGATTCAACAAATTTTTTTTTCAGTGTCTTTTTCTGTGAAATCTGTGGAAAATATTTTTCTGTACATTTTCATTTAAAAAGAGACTTTCTAATCGTTTACGAATGTCTAGTTCAATGAAAAAAGATGCAGCTTGTCCTGAATCCTGCTTAGCGCCACACTTGCATATAGAGGTTGGTGTTTTGTCAATACGTCTATTGCATTTAGTACACAACATATGATAAGTAACTAAATCGTTGTTAACATCCAATAACTTTTTTACCATACTAGGAGTTAAGCTCGCGCTCCGCGCGCGATCCGGTTTTATGATGGTTCTATAATATGAATAAAAAATATTAATCTCATGAAAAAAACATTATTATTTGAAGTATTCAATGTATAAATAATGTATAATTAAATAATAACAATGACCAAAATAAAATATAAATATTATAATTAAATTTCATAATAAAATCGTTCATAAAATAAGTATTAAAAATGAAGGATTTAACTATGTATAAATAATGCAATAATATAAATATATATTAAAGAAATTTTAAACCGCACTAAGTAAAATTTGTCAAATGACATAAGAACATAATTTATTTTCTATTTATTTTTTAATTAAGGAATTTATAAATATAATTCTTTATACACATAATTTTTCACTTGTACTCCTCGTCTTTGATTTCCAAGATATATTTTAAGGGAATCCCAAGATCTAACTCTAGACATAGCTACATAGAGCTGTCCATGATTAAAAACATCTGTTCGTAGATCTATAATAATATTATTAAATGTTTGACCTTGTGATTTATTGATAGTCATTGTAAAAGCTAATTTGATAGGAAATTGTCTTCTTTTAAAAGTAAAAGGATATTCATTTTCACAGTACAATGTAATTCGGTTTATAAAAACGACACGTCCAGCTTTATCGCCAGTTAAAATTATACATTTCAATAAATGATTAGAAAAATCTATTATTCTTAATCTTGTGCCATTACATAAACCTTGATTGATACTTATATTTCTAATAAGCATTACAATACAATGTTTTCTTAAGTTTAATGAATAAGGAGGTAGACTGGATGGATTTAAAGAGTTTAAATATTCTGGCAAAAGTACTTAATCTAAATCACCATTATTACAATTATCAGTACTATCTATACCCGTGTATATATGTTCAGTCGTTACATCTAATAAATTTGTAACTTGTTTATTGATTTCATCAACATCAACATTTCGAGCCGACAAAATAGCACATTTACTCATATCTTCAAATCGTTTTTCCTCAATCAATTTACCGAATGAATAGTAAGCAATGTTATTATTTCCATCAAGAATAAGAAGTTCAAGTTCAGGAAGATCAATGTTGTCATGCTCATCATTTATTGCCCCTTTACCAACTTCTAATAGATATTTGGCGAAATTTATTTCATTTGGCCTTACTCTCATATTTGTGGTAAGCGTAAACTTCGTAAAATGTTTCCATAAATCACTGTATTTAATACAAAGATTCAAGGTTTCACATCTAGTTCCTCTAATCTTAATCGGAAGAAGTTGTCGAAAATCTCCTCCCAGTATAAAAATTTTTCCTCCAAATGGTAAATTATTGTTCATGATATGTTGTAATGTTCGGTTTGCAATTTCTAAAGCATATCTTGGAGCCATTGGAGCTTCATCCCAGATAAACACATTAGCATTTTTAAAAACAGACCTTCTTTAGATTGCGCCTTAATACTTGATGATGAATCATGATACATAGGAACTGGCAAGCCAAACGTTTTGTGAACTGTTTTTCCGTGTGGAAGTAATGTTGCAGCGATACAAGTAAATGCCATTGTACATACTTTAATATTTTTTGATGATAATGAATTGTACAGAGTAGTGTAAATATAAGTTTTTCCAGATCCTCCTGGACCATCAATATATATGCAATTATTTCTGTCTTGGTCATTAACCTCAACTGCATGAAGAACTGTATCTACAATTTCTTTTTGTTTATTATTTAATTTTGCATACTGCTGTTGACCAAGTTCTGCCATTTGTGAAACAGTTGCTCCATCAGTTTCTTCACATAATATATTTATTTCGACTGTTTGATCCATCGTAGGAAAATCACTTAAAGTTCTACCTTCCATATTTAATAAATTATTAATATGCGCATAAGCTTTCTGATGACTTATAGTTAATTCATTCGTTCGCGAAAAATCCTCTGATATTGCATCTTTGAATTTCTCCCATAATTCTTCAGGTTGAATTGGTTGGCAATGAATCAAAATACGAACAAACAATCGTCGAAGTTGTACAGGCATCATCCACACAGTTGCTTCCTCCATAGCTCTAATCCATTCTTCATCGTCTTCTATTAGGCCCATAGCTAAACATGCCGCTGTAAATGTAGGGTGTACAATGCCATCAACAGTTTTCAAGGAATCAAAACTTGTAGCACCTTTAACATGTAATAACAATAGTCGCAAATGAAATAATTCTAATTGAGTAGGACTAACTGAGTACATTCGACCAATACAATTAAAACATTTTTTACGGACTTGCCAACTTGTAACCGACAAACCATCATTCTTGATTTTTTTATGCACGAATTTACTTGGGATATCTGCATATAAATACTGTCTTGCTTCTGGGTTTTCTAAATTTAATTTAAAGTAATCTAGCAACATGCTACTTGAAGAAGTTAATTTTTCTTCTGTAATATTAAATTCGATGACATTTATTGTAACAAAATGTTGAAATGGTAAATGTAGTGGCATTCTTATTATAGCATGACTTTTATCTTGTAATGCTTTACTAAGTATGCGATAAATGGCTTCCACGGGTCCAACGTATCGAGTCTCTAAAAAATCTCGAATTTCATCATGATTCACTAATGTTCCTTCATTAGATTCACCAATTGATACAGTGGCGGCATCATGACCTTTATAAATATATTTATACAAATATTTAACGGATTTAATACTTGTAACTACTTCTACGTTGATGTGACAGTTAAATTTGTTTAATAAAGTATTTTCCATCTACCTGACACCAAGTACCGCATGGACCATGTATCATATTTTTCAAAACAATTTCTTGCAATGTAGTATTTTGCGCATCAGGAATTTCAGCAGAAATAAATTTATCAACAATCTCTGAAGTGGTGATTTTAGAATTATAAGCTAAAGTTATCAATAAGTGCATATGGGATAGACCTCTCTTCTGAAATTCAATCACATATACATATGCTGCAACTTCGCCAAAAAATTTTTTCTTTATAATGAGATCTAATAAACGTTCTTTTTTTAAATGAAAGACGCGGGCTATAATATCAGGTCTATCAGAAGCCTGTTGATGAGGTAAAAGATTTTCTACTATTTCTGGCCATTTTGGATTGCATGTCATTGTAAGAAAAATATCAGGTTTACCTTTACGATTAATTAAGACCATTGCATCTTGATAACATTGTTGCATATGGCGAGGTGAACCAATGAAAGTTGATGGAAGAATTATTGTTTTTCCAACTTGCCCATTGATATCATTAGCTGAGTTTTGCATGTAATCATGCAATCCTTGATACGTATCTGCCTTAATTTCTTTTTGATGATTTTTACAAAACGTAATTCTGTCTTTTTCAACCTTTACATAAGCATCTACAACATACTGTTGAAATAATCTACGTTCTAAAATAAATGGATGGAATTCATTTGGTCTAATAGCTATTTTATATCTTGTATAAGCTAAACGTGTTACACGTCGATTATTACCATCATTGTTTCTATTTATGCGTTGTAAATTTTGATGCCCTCCTTGGGTACCGTAAGGATAAAACAATGGATAAACCCATGGTTCGACATTTGGGTCCATTGTACTTACACATTGTAAATTTTTTGTATTTTTGTTTCGAACAGTTACGTAGGACTCAGGAATTTCGCCATCAGCCGTTGTAGAAAAAATAGCAGCTACTTCATTGGTTCGCTGAAAGTTGTATCTCCGTCTATCGGTGCCAGGCTTTAATGTAAATTATAATTGTAATTCTGGCATTGGTTCACCAGCGTTTAATAAGGATTGTTGATTATTTATTTCTTGATTCATCACTTCGTAGGATTTAGCAAATATATTGTTTTCTCTTATTACTTTCTCTAAGATTTCTAACGTTTCATATTGAAGGTCAGAATTTTGTTCCATTCTTAAACTTATAGCTTCTAGTGGATCAATAATGAAAAGTTGTCCATAAGATGGACTGTCATTGTCTTGTGGATATAAGGCAGTGTTAGTCTGATAATATATTTGTCCTTGAATTTTAAAACAATAAGGTCCTGAACGTCTTGCACGAAAGTTAACTAAGTTAGCATTGAAAGAAGCAAATGACAATGAATTATTATAGACGCGTATACGTTGAAAAAAATCATTCTAGCGTGAGATCCATTAAACAAATCAAAAAGATCTTTAGGAAAAATAGGCTCTAAAACAACTGCTCCGTGACTACAGCAGTCTTGAAAAGAAAATCCTTTATTCGAAACTTTTTCTCCAACAAAATGTTTTGCTTTACAATGCGTGCATAAAATATTCATCGAACCTAAATGATCCTGAAATACATTTCTTTGCTCATCGATAATATCATTACGTGCAGGTAGATTTCTTTGCTCATCGATAATATCATTACGTGCAGCTTGTCGTCTACGCCTTTGGTTTTCAGCTATTCTTTCCCGTCTATTTTGTTGATATATTTCTTCTTCTTCTTCTGTACGAACGATTCGTAGGCGAGGCATTTTTTATGTTATTATGTGATTCTTATGATGAATAAAAGTCATTTATGCTAGTGTATAGATAGGTATAAAAATAGATAAAAATTCAATTTGAAAAGTATGATTCTATTGATAAATAGTATAGTAATGATTAATTAAGAAAGAGTATAGTATTTACAATGATTGAAATGTAGGATTGAAAGTAATTAATAGTACATAACATAAATGAAGATTCATATAAAGTTTAATGTAAAAAATTTGTTCTATAATATCATATATATATATATTTACAATGATTGAAATGTAGGATTGAAAGTAATTAATAGTACATAACATAAATGAAGATTCAGATTCATATAAAGTTTAATGTAAAATATTTGTTCTATAATATCATATATATATATGATATTATAGAACAAATTTTTTACATTAAACTTTATATGAATCTTCATTTATGTTATGTACTATTAATTACTTCCAATCCTACATTTCAATCATTGTAAATACTATACTCTTTCTTATATATATTATATATATATATATATATATATATATATATATATATATATATATATATATATATATATATATATATATATATATATATATATATATATATATATAGACACACACACACACACACACACACACACACACACACACACACACACACACACAGGTCTGCTATGGCAGACGCACAATCTGATTAAAAATTGTTTTCAAAAGACCTGAAACAAACAAAAAAAATAATAATATTAAAAAATGTTTGTCATATTATAGGTTATGCAATTGCTAATAATTGGTTTATACCAAGAATATTTTTATTTTTATGTTATAAAAGAGATGCGACACGTAACTACCATTGACTATTAAATTTATTTTAAAATTTTTACATTTAATACAAATATTAATAAAATTAATAAAAGAGTCTATCTCCGCGGCTGATATAGCGTATGCGAAACCAAATCTAGCGTATGTAAGAAAATTGTTGCGTACGTGAAAACCACAGAAGATTTTCCGGAAAATTTTTCGCGTATGGTACAAAACCGCCCCGGTGTACACGGGATTTGTATACTCTATGAATATGATTGCTTTAGCTAAATAACTTTTTTCTAAAATAAACGTATTTTAAAATACTGTGCTAAAGTAATCATATATAGAGCAGTACAACTAACCCTAATACTGTCCTTGGAGATCTCTGAACTCGTTTTTATCACACGGTTAATAAATTCGGCCGCAGAAGGTCTCACCCTGGGTTGGAATTAGGTTATTTTAATATTCGTGAAAATGCTTTTGCGAATCAAAAATAGTAAACATAACCTCTCACAGTCCTTTTCATATTTACGTTATATCGGTCGCGGAGACACTCTTAATAAAAACATAAAAATAATGAGTAAAATTCTGCTTCTAAATAAGAACTTAGTTTCCTAATTATACCAAAATTTTAAATTATTATTATACTTACTGAATTTAAGTCTTGTAAAGAATATATGTGAATTGGTACAGGTGTAAGCGTTGAACAAATCAATT
The DNA here is from genome assembly GCA_949152435.1 of Gastracanthus pulcherrimus. NCBI lineage: Eukaryota > Metazoa > Arthropoda > Insecta > Hymenoptera > Pteromalidae > Gastracanthus > Gastracanthus pulcherrimus. The sequence continues at coordinate 54,267,805 of OX424574.1, forward strand.
GTAGTAACGGCTAATGATCAGTGACTGCTTTCAATAGTTTCTTCGTAAACACTCAGTGTAAAAAAGAGTATCCTTTTTTATGTGTATTGCATGACTTATAGCGAAACTAAACGTGCACAATAATGCCCTTCAAGTTTGTCATGCAAAACTATTTTTGACAGCTAAACACGGTTATGTTCGTCTTCAATGTGGAACTGGCTACACGTGTTTTGTTGGAGGCAATACTGTCATCGCATGACGATGGTTTTATTAATTTTTCCTACGCGCATGCGCATGCAGCTTCGTCGCAATGGCATATTCGCTCCGTGCATATACCGTGGCGCCCTCGATTTGTGGGATATCCTATGTTAAATCTTATGGAAACAAAATAGTACGAGCGGCCGCCGTGGTCGCGAATGTGGGATCCTTCTATAAGACTACGTGTTAAAAGTGCCATCAGCGCCAGCCCTCCCCTCCAACCACATGCTCACAGCGAATACTAACGCCAGAAAAGCGAACATAGACCTTTTTTTTTAGTAGTTTTCCTAGATTATAAATCAAGAAAAGGGCCTCAAACCTACTAAAAAAAGGGTCTATGTTCGCTTACCTGGCGAAGTTACAGTATGGTGCGTTCATATGCAAATATATATTGCATGGAAAAGGCTATTGCCCAGGGCAGATACTCATATTATACAAATGAACATTGCACCTTTCCTTTTCGAAAACTCTGTTTAGAATGTATGTTCTTTAATATTCAATAATGATTTTAATGTTAGTAATATTTTTATTATAAATATATTCGTATAGTTAAAAAAGAAAAATTAATTTTATAAGATAATATAATAAATAAAATTTGGAAGATCTGGGAGCAATTTATTTTTTCATTTTTGTTACAAAAATATTCAACAGTTTTATATTGAATAGACAACGTAGTTTTGTTTATAAAACTCTAACGGATGTACATAATATAGTATTAATATTAATCACATATTTTAATTATTATAATCAACTTAAGTACTTATGAATTCATAGCTCTTAATACGTAATTATTATATTTATCACAATCTGCTATGTGTATCACCATCAATATATGACTAATGTTGATTCAAATAATTAAAATACGTTTTATTACATGTATGCAAAAGATGGTCATAAGTATTCGGTACATCAAAACATCTAATATAATACACATAGTTGTGCCATCTGATTGTAATAGAAAAGAGTTGTATCGTTAAACTTATATAAAACATTCTTTAATCGTAAAGCATGAATAAGTATTTATAAAATGTAAATAGATATCTTATATCAAGTCATTATTATTACAGTCTCAATAGTTTCACAAAAAATTGCATTTTTTAAATAGTTATATTATAATCTTAGTCACTGTTCTTGTCCATTTTTACAAAAAGTTCTATGTATACTCTACTTATGTTTATGTTAGTATTGTAATTTATGAAAATCTTTAATTTACTAACAATAAATTATAACTTAATTATATTGTCTTTTATTGTGCTATATTGTACTATATTTATAGTTGTATCTTTATATTAACATTTTACTAAATATAAACGCATAATTTTCTACTTATTAATTTTCTTATTCATGCTTTTACAATGTTTTTATTTATTTCATGAAAACGCATATCCTATCTACTAATATCTTATCCATGCTTTTATATGTAACCGCTCATTCAATTTTCATATTAGTCTCATATCAAATAAATACATATCACATTTAGTCATTGACTAATTTACAATCACCTGTACATAATTAAATAAATTTTAATCATAATTGACTGTCTTAAATATTTAAGTATACTTTTTATTTAAGTATACTGTACTATATTTTTAACTACTTTTGTAAGTATTGAGTATCAGATTGCAGACTTTGTTTTCTGAATGAGAAGCAGTTACTTACGCACTAAGATTATTCGCTAAGAAACATTAAAAAATGTGAAACGAAATTTAAAATTTACATTCAGAACACTAAGAAACTTTAGAAGATTAGAACAAATCTTTTTAAAATAAGAAACACTCAAACTGTAAAATCAAATTAAAAACATTCCAATTACAACGTAATGTAAAAATTTTAAATATTTAAAACTATTAAAACTAAAATCTTTGACAACCTTTACTTAGTAAGTTCAATTTTTCTTTTGTAAGTTTTGTTCTCACGCATCAATTGGGCACTGGTAAGCGGATCGATACCTTCTCGTTCAGTGATCATAGTTGAGTTCCGGCAAATGATGGTTAAAGGTGCCGCTAAAATTATAAAAAATGTTTATATTAAAAAAATTAAACTAAACAATATAATATAATCATCTTTATCTACTGAATCACCACTGTCTTTTTCAAAAAATGATTCAGTGAATAAAGATGACAGAACAATGGAAGACTTAATGGCTAAAAAACAATATTTACATCCAAAACTTGACATGATCTTCCTCTGCATGTATTATAGGGTGTATATGGGAAATCCCCAGAAGTTTTAACTTTTGATTCCTATTTTTTAAAACTCGTGTTATTGCTGCTAATTGGTTACCGTATGAGGCACACAGATCTAACTGGGCGTAAACTTTTGATTTAGCTATGTGACTCATTTTCTAACGGATTTTAAACATGTGCAACCAAAGAAATTACCGTGATTTCCCCTGTATAAAAATGAACGTTTTTTGAAGATATTTATCGTAACTTTGGTTGCACATGTTTAAAATCCATTTGAAAATGAGTCACACAGCTAAACCGAAAGTTCAAGCCCAGTTAGATCTGTGTGCCTCATACGGTAACCAATTAGCAGCAATAACATGAGTTTTAAAAAATAGGAATCAAAAGTTAAAACTTCTGGAGATTTCCTCATATGCAACCTAGTAAATTTTCAGAGAGCGAAAGCTGCTTTTTGGCATGAATTCACATGCGCTGAAGAACTTTCGTTAGCAAGTAACCCCTTCCACTTTCCAAATACTTTTCAAACTTTGAACACACAATGCAATACAATCTGAGGAGTAGAATATTAATTTTCATTTGAAAACAATCAGTCATTGTGAAAATGATGCATGTTTTATGAATTTTTATAATAGATTTGATATGAAAAATGTATTTCTTGAACACTGACTTATTGTTTTGAAATGAAAATGAATATTCTACTCCTCAGATGGTATTGCATTGTCTATTCAAAGTTCAGAGATATTGGGGGTGTTAATTGCTAACGAAAGTTGTTTGCGCACATGTGAATTCATGCTAAAAAGCAGCTTTCGCTCTCTGTAAATGTGCCAGGTTAATTTTTAGATTGTTATATAGAAAAATAGAGTAATTGCTACATATTTACCAGAATTGACTTGGCCTACAACTTTGACAGCAGTTCCTTTTGGAATGTTGATAGGAAGGAAGTTACTGATATTGACAGTAATCTTGTGTGACCCATCGATGATTGAACCACAGCCATAAGTTGCATTTTTAAATTTGCTTTGAACAGCTGTGAACTCCATCCTAATAAATCCATCAATCGCTGTAAAAATTAAAAAAAGTTAATTTATTGTTCAAAATAAAAAAAGTAATGTTTAAATAAAAGTTGTTTTTTTTGCTGTAAAAATGAATTAAGAGTTAAGGATTCCAATTTTAGTCTTTTATATTTTTAAGTATAAATATAATATTATAAATGGTCTTATAAATGGTCCCTTGAGCATCGATGATGCTTTCGAAGTCTACCTCCATTGGTGGTAAAGGTCTAGGCTGAGCAGCTACTTCGTGCATTCCTCGGAAAACAACTGGTGATGATTCCTGTATGACAAGTTCGAAGGTGGAATAGCCACCCTGCTCAAGGAGTACAGGAAATTTAGAAGCTCGGCAATGAGCACCCTCAATGTGTATTTTCTAAAACAAAAGAATAATAATATTATTAGCATTGTGATGAGTAAAAACATGTTTGTGTTATAAAATTTATTAAAATTTATAGAAAAAATTCCATACCCTGTTTATGATAATTTCAGTTTGGAATCTTTGGATTAACTCTTTGCCCCACATCAGGCACATGATCTTTTTGGAGCCTCCGTTGCTCACTCCAAACTTGAAGAGGTTGTACTTCTTTTCTCCAACTATGGCTGGAGTCTCCACCGAACAGACATAACCGTACATCTCTCTAAAACAAATATAAAAAAACAAATAAAAAACAAAAAAACAAAAATTAGAAGAAAAAATTAAAAAATTTACGTGGTCTTGTCATTGTCTTGAAGTTCCTCAAAATCACTGTCCAGGTTGTACTGCATCTCCTCATCAATAACATCCTCCATTTTTTGAGCCATTATTTACAGCTTACTGTCTTCTGAAATAATTATTTTCAACAAAAAATTAAATATTTATCGCGAAAATACGGCCCCAGCACATGCACGTGTCAGTCCCGTCAGGCCAGGGCTTTTTTGTCCTAATTTTATGCAATAAACAAAAGAGAAATAATATGCACCCTGTGCAACTATATAAGGGTGAAAATTGGCTTTTTGTAGCAAAGATAATTTATAGCACAAGTCGTAGCGCCCAGATCAGACTCGCGTATAAAACTTTGATGCCGAAACACGTGTGCGGGTAACAAAGCACGTGCACGTGAGAGGTTAGATTCGCGTTTACAATTATTTCCCTCAAGGATATCGCAAAAAACGTAAATAATGATATGCACGATTACGTACATATTCGCGTGATTGAATGTAAATTTTATTACTTACTTTGTGTCGTAGACTGGAAAGATGAAGCTGGATGCGATAAAGCACGTGCGTATAGCTTGGCGATCACAGCGGTTATGGCACTAAATATGGCCAGAACATGGCGGACTGACAGGTCTATCGAAACGCGGAACTATGAAATCGGAATGCTTGTCAGAGAGGGATTTTAAAACCGAAAAACTATATAATTATTCTAAAATTATATTCTTAAAAAGAACATACTAATTTATTATTATATTATTATAATATATAATATTATTATAATTATGTTATATAAACCAAATCAAAATTCGCGTTTCTAATTCGCGTTCCTTAATTCTTAAATCAGGTGACCGGTCATCAATTAAATGCTTCATAACAAAGCCCATCACTTTTTTAAGAAGGGATACTTTGTTACTGGTAGAACGTTTGAGTCAAAGGCACAGTTGAGCATTTCAAATATATCAAGTATTGTATTCCACGTCAATGCGTGTTTTCTTGCAATTTTTAGAGTCATTAGAAGCAGTTCTGCAACATTAACATTTCCACAAGCACAAACAGGTTTACAAAGTTGGTCGTTGTGCTGTTTATTATGACTGGATATATCATTCACCTAATAGATAAAAAGTTTGCATAAATTATTAGTAGATTTTATAAAAATATAAAATAAAATTATAATAAATATATATACTATAATAATGTAGTTGTATAGTTACATATTCATTGGACATTGGCCATATTCACATTTTATATAATATTTTAATAATAAACTTTACCTTGACAGACTGGTTTTCAGTAGTTTTTTGAAAATCAATTGGCTCCGATATGTTCATACTATTATTAGAAGTTCTGTACTTATCATAGTTTTCAACTTCGTCCACAATTAATAACTTATGTCTCCACAATAATTATTTAAATATAAGTAAATGCAAGCTAGATCAATCAATTGAGTGTCCAAAAAATGTAAATATTAAAATCTTACATGTACAACATTAGTAGATTTAATTCTACATTCGTTTTAATAGTTTCATTTTACGGGAATTAATCGTAGAGTGAGGAATTGTTTTATTAGAAAACCTATCATAGTATGTTCGATATCTCATAGAGCTGAATATATCTGTGAATACGACAAATTTTTTCATAAAAATCTTTTAATACAAAGGAACTTAAAGTACAATTCACTTATAAAAAATGTTAACTTACTTTGAAAATAGAATATATTAATAAATTTACTCGTTGGTCAACATAACATTTTTCATTAATAAGCATTTATATATACTTTTTTTTTAATAATTTTTTATCAGACTTAGTCAGTTAAGTAATCTTTGATTTAATCATACCAAAAAAACGACAAAAATGATTTGAATACTTTTTTGTTGCACAAAATTATAGCACAAAAATAAACAGAATATATACATATATGTATCGTTTCAACCCCATACATCCATAGTATCTCAAACGGTATTTCGATCGTTGAATTTTACAAAATTTATTGGTCTATAAGTATTGCAGTGATTAATACCATTAACGTTTTTTATATTATTATATTATACGTTTACACTATGTAGTTTACACAGTTAATGACAATTTACGATATCTTTTCAAGTCAAACAATAACGTTCGCGATGGCGCGTTCGTTTTAGGAAACACTATGAACTGCGGGCCCGTATACCCGACGCCCAAATCGCGGGCGCGCAGCACGACCAAAGGTTTTTCCGTATACATAAAAAATGATATAGATCACATACAGTTTAGAGATATATATAAGAGAGAGAGAGAGAGAGAGAAAGAGAGAGAGAGAGAGAGAGAGAGAGAGAGATAGATATACTTTTTATTCATCAAGAGACAAAATCTTACAATTGCATGTACATGTAATTATAATTAAAATATCAGTCGATTTTATGTATTTGTTATCTTAACGTTCACTTATTGCATTTCTTACTAAAATAATATTATTCGCTTTATCAGTTCGTCAGTTTATAAAATTTAAATGTAATGAACTAGTCATAGTCAGATATCACAGAAACACGCTTCGTCAAAAAATAATACATAGAATAAAATAAATACAATAGAGATAACATAAAAATAAAAGAATACATACACATACTTTGCTAAATTTTACGTATACTATCACGTCAAAATTTAAAACACACTCATTCATGACACTTTAACAATCACGCTAATAAATACATTCACACCTAACACTAAACATATTTAATAAATAAATAAATTAATAAATAAATAAGTCGAATAAATAAATAAACCAGATAAATAATTAAATTAAATAAATAAATAAATTTAAATAAATAAATAAATAAATAAATAAATAAATAAATAAATTTAAATAAATAAATAAATTTAAATAAATAAATAAATTTAAATAAATAAATTTAAATAAATAAATAAATTAAATAAATAAATAATTCAAATAAATAAATAGCTTAAATAAATATCCGAGTCACCTCTATAAATTCTCTTCACCATGTAATTGCTTAAGGTGCCTGCTAAACGCCGTTTTAAATTTACAAAAAGATGGCAGGCACCTCACACTACTCGGGAGCGAATTCCAGAGGTGCGCACCTTGAACTCTAAATGAGAAAAGGCCCTTATCGGTGCGCGACCGCGGAACCGAGAGCTCTTTCATACCACCCCTACTTGAAGTCCTGGCCTGGTTTTTTTCAAAGAAGGCAGTAAGATATGGTGGCTGCCGCATGACAACCGCTTTGTAAAGCAGCAGCCCCATAAAATACTCCCTCCTCACCTTCAGATCTAACCAGTCCAGTTTTTTCCTGTAGGCGGTGATATGCTCATCTCGCCTAACACCACATATGTATCTCTCACATGCATTCTGTAGACGTTGTAGTCGTGTCTGGAGCTCCCCTGACACGTCAAGAAGAACTACTGAGCAATAGTCTAAGTGAGGTAGTACCAGTGCACATGCCAGCTGCTTCCTCAGTATCTCTGTGGTGCTTGAACGGAAAAGTTTTAAGCTATACAGAGCTCTATTTACTTTTCTACTGACCGCATTCAGTTGCGGCTTCCATGTCAACCTTCTGTCCATCACCACGCCGAGGTTGGTGACTGTATCGACAAAGGGAACGTGTACGCCGGTCTGTATCTCAATGCCTTGCAAGTCAAGGTTCTGAACCTGTTTGATGTTGTGATCAGATCCAAAAATGATCGCCTTTGTCTTGCCGACATTGAGGCGCAGGCCAGCTGACGTTGCCCAGTTCGACACTGCTTGTGCTACAGCCGACATGCGACTAATACCATCACGAAGACTTTTCAGGGTCACTTGTGTGTAGGTTTGCAAGTCGTCAGCGTAAAGTATGTGTTCGACACCATCTAAGTCGAGTGCGTCTTGTAAGTTGTTTATGTACAGGCTGAAAAGCAGGGGTCCCAGGACTGAGCCCTGTGGAACGCCAAGATTGGTGGTTAGCCAACCTGAATCCCCGTTTGTGATTGTGACGACTTTCTGTCGTCTCCCCATGATATATGACTTAAGCCACAGGAGAACACTCCTGGAGAATCCCATGCGCATCAGCTTACGCAGCAGTTTAGTGTGTGAGATGGTGTCGAATGCTTTGCTAAAATCAAACATTAACAAAATAGTCAATAGTTTTTTGTTGTTGTTAATGCCTGATCTTATGTCCTCCGTCAGTTTCAGTAGTGCTGTCTGTGTACTGTGATTCTGTCGAAAACCAGTCTGCATCGGGTCCAAAGTATTATTTTCTCGTAAGAAGTCAGTTATTTGGTCGTGTACGATTTTGTCAAGGACCTTAGAAAGGAAACTCAGTAGGGCAATTGGTCGGAAATCTGACACCGTAGATGGGACAGGCTTCTTCTTCAAAGGCACCAACTGAGCTCCCTTCCAAGTTCCCGGAAAAATGCCACTGGACAGAGAGGAGTTAAAGATCTTAACAATATGATCTCCGACAAACGGAAGAGCCTTAGCCACTATACTTTGGGGAATGCCGTCTTCCCCTCTGGCTTGTGATGAGAAGTGGGCAACAGCCAGAACCACGTCCGAGAAGCTGACTTCTCGGAAAACAAAGCCGTCATCACTGGCAGTGGTCAGGACGTTGTCAAGTTCTTCATCACCCTCATTTTGGGAGATCGACACCCCTGCAAAGTGGGCATTGAGCTCTTCCGGTGAGAAACCATGAAGCTCCTCTCTTGTCTTTGGCAGAAGGCCCAGAGCCTTGAGCTCTTTCCAGATATCTTTCTTATTATCAATCGCTTCAGAAATTTTATTTTGTAAAAATCTTTCCCTTGTTTCCTTCGTTCGTAATTCAGCTTCAGCTGCAAGGCCCTGATACTCCCGCCACAGTCTGTCGTCATTGGTCCGCGCATAGCGTCTTCGTACGGAGTCACGTTTTTTGTAAAGATGTATTAGTTCAGCATCAACCCATGGTGGATTTGTTTTCTTTTTCGGCGTGAATTCTTTTAACGGTGCAATGTTATCTATCACAGCCATGAGGTTGACACTGAGACACTCAATCACAGTCAGCTAGGTGAGACAGGAGGTCGTCTTGCTGGATCGATTTAAAATCCCTGTAGCTGAAAGATTCAACCACAGGGGATGCAGCAGTTTTGACCCCAATCTCGACCTCTATGATGTTATGATGACTGGGAAAAGGCGCCGGCCGATTGTCCCTGCTCAGTAGAACGTCATTATTATCTGTCAAGATCACATCAATCCACGTGCGAGAATCCGTGAGATGATGAGTCGCACCATGATCAATTATTTGAAGGTTAAGATCATCAGCCAACCGCCTAACAAATTTTGCATCGGCTGACGTTCCGAGTAGGTTCGCATTCAGATCTCCCATAATAATTTTGTGACTAAAGTCTTGAGTATGTATCGTTAGTTTGTCTATTAAGTCAGAGCCCTGTAGAAACGGTACGTGTGGTGGTCTGTATATTAAAGCAACAAAGACGGGGGGAAGGCTGCCCTGCTGAACACTGCACATTAAATATTCAGGTATAAATGGCCTGCCCTCCTGTGTTGTTGGAGAGCTGCATAGTAAATTGGCCTTGAAAGTGTTATGAATGTACAGGACTAGCCCGCCCCCTAGTTTGTTGCGATCAAGTCTAAGTAGTGAGTAGTCATCGATCTGAATGAGATCACTCCCAACATCAGGGTCAAGGTGCGACTCAGCAACCCCAAAGAGATGGTAGGTAGGACGAGCTGAAAGGTGTTGTTTAATCATGCCAATGTGCCCCTTCAGTGAGGTAACATTGACAAAACCTGCCCTCAGTCCCTTACAGTGAACCCCCCCAGCAGTGTCTGCGGATAGTCAATTTTTTGCAGCAGTTGACGGAATTACATTATTATCAATTACGATTTCATTATCAACAGTTTTTTTTACAGTATTTACAGTTTGAGATGGTTGATTAATGGCATATGATGCCACTATTGTCTGTAAATCAGCCGCAGATGAAAATTCATGAGAGACATCGCCATCGCGCCTCTTCACCAGGAAACGGCCCCCTCTATGCCAAACATATTTAAAATTAAGTCTCATCGCAAGGGCCTTGAGACTTCTATATTTAATAAAACATTCTTTTGTTAACAATTCATTTATAAAAATTTTCCCATTTATAATCCCATCCCTTGTGTCCTGGTCAAGAGCTGCAATGTCGACATCTCTAGCATGAAAGCCAGTGATAAGCTTTTTGGCTCGCATTATTTTCTCGCCTAACGCACTGCTGGAAAGGGTAACAACCCATGGTGACCTTCTACGTTCGCTGTTTGTATCTGCTAATGCCGCAGCTGTTGATTCTTCTGACCGAAGCAGGCGTGTGCCTATTATATCAATTTTTCGTGTTGATGGAAGGACACGGCACAGTATCGCGTGTGCGACGTCAACACGCTTAGAGACATCACCGTCGAAAATGTTTGAAATAATGAGCTCCGTATTACCGCTTTTAATGTTTTTACTGTGCATTGTCCCCCCATCAATCGTTTGCACCCGCGTGCTTCGTGCAGGTGATGCTGCAGCGTCAGCATTGTCGTTATTATACTTATTCAAACGCATACACATTTTATTTCTACTATTTACAATTTGGATAAACCCGTCATTATTGCTTTCACAATTGTCAATTGTTTCGCTTATATCACTATAATTGTTGAGTAAGGTGTTATTCGTAGCAGACGCATTATTAACAGTATTACATTTTTTTGTACTTATAAGAGAAACGGTATTGTTTTGTGTACTGGGGAGTACTGCGGTTTTTTGGAATTCTATTTTATTTAGTATGAGTTGGTTATCTTTTTGGATGTTCTCAACATTTCTTTCAATTTTCTCAATAGTAGTAGTATATACAGAGGTAAAATCTTTTTTTGTTATTATTTTTTCTATTTTTGTTATTATTTCCTTGTTGTCACGTTCAACTCTATTGATTTTATTTGTTAAATTTAGGAAATCGTTTTCAAAAGTGTTTAATACAAGATTATCAATTTTAGTCTGTGACTCGAGATCTGTCTGCTGTAGATTATCGATTTTTTCAATTAACATGCTATAATTTACCTCTGTATTGGTCAATAAAGTGTTCGTTTCTACGTTATTATCATGTAATTTTTTATTTTTAATTTTTAGGTTATCTATTTCTTGATAAAGCACTTGCTTCTCCTTTTTCATCTCCTCCAGCTGGGAGTGTTGTTTCGACAGTTTTTCCTCAATTTTTTGCAGCTTAGAGTCAATTGAAAGTGCCAAAGTATGTACTGCTGGTAACGTATTTAGCCTATTTACAATTGCCTCCAATCTGCCTTCAATAGAGGTGCAATGTCTAGCAAGTGCATTATCAATGTTTCTTGAGGTAGAATTCGCGTACTCCACTAGGCAGGAGACCGTTGTTCCCTTTTTTAACGCTGTACTATCTAGCATACGGATGACGGACGCATTTATATCATTAATACTGCTGTTATTTTTGGAGAAGGAGGACTGTGAAGTATTACACAGGCCGACAAAATTTTCCTGAACCAATAACCCAGAGACCAGACCATACTTTTCCGAAGGTTTTTGGCACGCTGAATCCAAATCCGGCCTCAGAATTGCTCTATCACTTCAGGTTTTCGAGATATCCTAACCTAAAAGTGCAAAAATCACCGTTTTTGGCTGTTTTTGAGGTTATGTTATGCCGCTAACTGATTTTTTAATACAAAACGATCAGCGGCATCTGAAAGTACTAGTCTTGCCCTTCAAAATTCATTTTTGCTTGTTTCGATTCGACTTTTCCTTCTCGAGATATATCGCTTTCAATCTGTAATGTATCAGTGTTTCTTATCTACTAGACATCCTATCCCATAGTTCCGTTTATACTCGGATAAACAAACTCTTCCTGATATTGCTGTCAAACCGCTTGCAAATGCATACCTGGTAGTTTTTGGGGTCACTGATCACAAATCTGGAGTCAGAATCTCCGATTTTCAAAATAGCGGATCCAATATGGCGGCTATGATTACCACGATCCGTAGTAAGTCACAAAAAATCCCGGAAAAGCTCTGGAGATCGGTTACTCGGGGGTTTTCGGGGTCGCTGATCTCAAATCTGGAGTCAGAATTTCCGAATTCAAAATGGCGGATCCAATATGGCGGCTATGATTACCACTATCCGTAGTAAGTCACAAAAAATCCCGGAAAAGCTCTGGAGATCGGTTACTCGGGGGTTTTCGGGGTCGCTGATCTCAAATCTGGAGTCAGAATTTCCAAATTCAAAATGGCGGATCCAAAATGGCGGTTATGATTACCACGATCCATAGTAAGTCACCAAAAACACTGGAAAAGCTCTGGAGATCGGTTACGCGCGGGTTTTCGGGGTCGCTGATCTCAAATCTGGAGTCAGAATTTCCAAATTCAAAATGGAGGATCAAATATCGCGACTATCGTTGCCAAGGGCCATAGCCATAGTTGACCAAAATCTTGGAAATGGTCTTTTAAGTCGTCACTTGGAAGTTTCCCGATTCTCCGAGCTCGAATCTGCAGTCAAATATTCCAAGTACAGAATACCTACTGACCCACCCAATATGTTACAAAATGACGGATGTAATATAGCAGCTAGTCTTACATAAAGAACCTCACTTTGACTTCTTATGAAAACGTTGTCGTTGCTCCTGAAACGATCGTTTATATGACTTGCGCCTATAGACAGTCGATACGTTATGTCTATGCAGAGACCAGCCGTAGTCCGCCATCATCCGCTCATCCCACCTACCTTGAAAATGCCGCTCCTTTTGTTCGAAATCCTGATGAAAGCGTTCACCCATTTCTTCGCTGAATGCGCCATTATTCTCAGGAAAGTAGTCTAAATGAGAAAACAAAAAGTGCAATTTCATACTCATCAGGCACCCTAATTTTTGGAAATTCGTTAGCATCGTAGATACAATAGATTTGTACTTTGGATCTCGATAGTTTCCTAAAAAATTGTCTGTGACACTTTTGAAGCTCATCCAAGCATCTTTTTGTACGGGTGTCATGGTTTTTACAAAATCATCGTCTTTCATAAGTTTTCTAATATCAGGCCCAACAAATATGCCTTCTTTAAGTTTAGCATCCGACAAATGCTTAAACTTGGATGCAATGTACTGGAAACATTCGCCTTCTTTGTCTAAAGCTTTAGTAAATTGCTTCATAAAGCCAAGCTTGAAATGCAATGGAGGCAATAGGATTCGACGGGTGTCGACAAGACTCTCATGAATGACATTGTGTTCACCAACCTTCATCTGGATTCTTTGTGGCCAATTTTTCTTTACCCAGTGCTCCTGTCGGGAACGACTGTTCCAAAGGCAGAGAAAACACGGATGTCTCGTGTTTCCCGACTGCAAACCTACTAAAATATTTATCATTTTAAAGTCACCACAAATCAACCATTTGTGCTCATTATAATAATTGACTTTTTCAAGAAGAAATTGAAAGCTTTCGTACGATTCTTTCAATACGGTGGAATGGCCAATGGGAATTGCCGCATATTTATTTCCATTATGAAGCAGTACTGCTTTAAGACTATCTGTTGAAGAATCTATAACGAGTCGCCAGTTCTCCGGCTTATAAACTTCTTCTATCTTATATAAACTAATCAAACCTTTAATATCGTTGCAATATACAAGGGAATTCTCTTTAGTAAAATACTTCACGAACTTATTATCTCTTTTCCTGTAGACGGAAATTTTTGTCCCAGGGGATAGAAGATTTCTTTCTTTGAGTCTGGAAGCGCATAGCTCTGCCAAATCTTTACTCAAATTCAATTCCCGCACAAAATCATCCAGAGCATTTTGATCAAAAAGTTGCGGTTTTCCGTTGTCAAAAGAAAATTCATCGTCACTGCTTTCGTCCTCGTCACTTTCAATCGTTTGCCTTTCTTGCTCCGCTTGTGGCTGAGGAACAGTATTTGTACAGTATTAGGATACACAAGCAAATGTTTATTTGTATGGTTTCTACCAGTTATATCACATCCACAAAAGTAGCAGTCATCATCATGATTTCTAGGTTCACGCCACACTACTGTTTCAATTACAACATCCTTTTTTATACTATTCCAGTTTTTCAAAGTTCGGCGACAATCTTCACAAATAGAATTAGGAACCCAGGGTTTATTTAGATTTCTCATAGGCGTTTGATAACATTCTTCGAACTGTGCTCTTATTGTATCACTGATGTTTCTACGGTAAGTTTCTGCCTCAAACTTTCCGCAAACATTGCAAAATTTATTAACTTTATTTGCGCACGGGATTCTCGACATTGTAGATGACTAATCCGTTAGCCTGTCGCTCAAACACGATCTCTAACACGGAAAGTCTTATGTTTCTTGAAAGCACTGAGTGATCTACACTGGATGTACATCAGATCCATACATGCACACTACGACGTTAATGTATCTAATACCGTATTGATTTATTTATGGGTTGATGACTAATCCGTTAGCCTGTCGCTCAAACGCGATCTCTAACACGGAAAGTCTTGTTTTTCTTGAAAGCACTGGCTGATCTATACTGGCTGTACATGAGATTCATACATGCACACTACGACGATCATGTATCTAATACCGTATTGATTCAGATTTCAAACAAAAGGAGCGGCATTTTCAAGGTAGGTGGGATGAGCGGATGATGGCGGACTATTGCTGGTCTCTGCATAGACATAACGTATCGACTGTCTATAGGCGCAAGTCATATAAACGATCGTTTCAGGAGCAGCGACAACGTTTTCATAAGAAGTCAAAGTGAGGTTCTTTATGTAAGACTAGCTGCTATATTACATCCGTCATTTTGTAACATATTGGGTGGGTCAGTAGGTATTCTGTACTTGGAATATTTGACTGCAGATTCGAGCTCGGAGAATCGGGAAACTTCCAAGTGACGACTTAAAAGACCATTTCCAAGATTTTGGTCAACTATGGCTATGGCCCTTGGCAACGATAGTCGCGATATTTGATCCTCCATTTTGAATTTGGAAATGCTGACTCCAGATTTGAGATCAGCGACCCCGAAAACCCCCGCGTAACCGATCTCCAGAGCTTTTCCAGTGTTTTTGGTGACTTACTATGGATCGTGGTAATCATAACCGCCATTTTGGATCCGCCATTTTGAATTCGGAAATTCTGACTCCAGATTTGAGATCAGCGACCCCGAAAACCCCCGAGTAACCGATCTCCAGAGCTTTTCCGGGATTTTTTGTGACTTACTACGGATAGTGGTAATCATAGCCGCCATATTGGATCCGCCATTTTGAATTCGGAGATTCTAACTCCAGATTTGTGATCAGTGACCCCAAAAACTACCTGGTATGCATTTGCAAGCGGTTTGACAGCAATATCAGGAAGAGTTTGTTTATCCGAGTATATACGGGGCTATGGGATAGGATGTCTAGTAGATAAGAAACACTGATACATTACAGATTGAAATCGATATATCTCGAGAAGGAAAAGTCGAATCGAAACAAGCGAAAATGAATTTTGAAGAGCAAGACTAGTACTTTCAGATGCCGCTGGTCGTTTTGTATTAAAAAATCAGTTGGCGGCATAACATAACCTCAAAAACAGCCAAAAACGGTGATTTTTGCACTTTTAGGTTAGGATATCTCGAAAACCTGAGGTGATAGAGCAATTCTGAGGCCGGATTTGGATTCAGCGTGCCAAAAACCTTCGGAAAAGTATGGTCTGGTCTCTGGGTTAAAAATCTTGTCGGCCTGTGTTATTAGCTCGGTCCGCATTCTTGGCCGTGACGTCACTCGGGGATTCCCCACTGTGCTCTGCTCCTGTACTGGAAATGGGCGGGCCTAGTGACGTCACAGGAGACTGTGAGGCCAACCGGAGTAGGCTGCTGGTGGGGGCGGGGCCTAGCCCCTGCAACGGAGAGAGTGAGGAGTTGGTGGGCGCGGCCTTGCTCGCCCGATTGGTGCGAGCAGCTGTTGCAGGCCTTTTATTGGCCGGAGTGGACGCGGCTAGCTCCTTCTCTTTCCCACTCATATTGTTGCTGGCGTTCGTCGCGCGCGCGACTGCCGACTCGAACATCGACCTCTTCGAGTCGATACATGCCTGGCACGCTACCGCTTTAGTTTGTAGCTGCAGTGCATTCCTTTGTACGCGGGTAAGCACTGCAAGAGGCTTGCACACCGGATGGTAAGTAGTATCGCATATGCAGCACTTACGTAGCGAGTTGCTGCTCCTAGGAACCTCCCCGCAGATGGCGCAGTTGTCGACCATGGTGTTAGTGGTGACAAAGATGAGTCGTGGAAGGTACTGATGGTGTGTCTAGGATGCAGCAGGTGTCGCCTCGGTGGTCACGTAGTTGCAGTTCGAGTCGGCAGATGGCGCCTTGATAGTATGGCGCTGCGTGCTGTGTGTCCAGAATGAAGTGGTACCTCTGGATTATGCTTCGTGCTTGGCTCCCACCACTCTGCCGTGTTCACCTCTCTTAACCTCAAAAAACACCTGGCCGGGTGTTGTTGCTTGGATGTTGAAAGCCGTGCCGATGGACCAGTGGAAGCTGTGATTTATTATCACAGCTATGGCTAGTATGTTCCACTGTGCAGGCACCACAACAGACCGGCTCACAGGCGCAGGAGGCAGCAGAGTGCGGTGTAAATGCAGGAGCCAAAACACGAGCAGGTGCACCCAGCAGACGCGCGACGGACTGAGAGAGAGAGAGAGAGAGAGAGAGAGAGAGAGAGAGAGAGAGAGAGAGAGAGAGAGAGAGAGAAGAGAGAGTAATTATATAAAATTTTTGGTAATATTTATTAAACCCCCTCATACACATTCAATTTAATGCACACAGAAATATCCATCAATTAATTAAATTAATGAAATGTACACATGCGAATTTGCAAAATTTTCGTATTTGCTTGCGATATTTCAAACTCACGGAAACGCGGAATTATTAATTAATTATTTTTATATTTTTAGTAACCCTGTCTCAACTATTAGCTATTTAAACGTCCTCAATTTTACTTAAATAAATAAATTTTATTGTTATAAATGAATTGTGCTATAGTGTGCCATTTAATGCTAAACTATGCCGTCTTGTGCTAAAATATGCCAATTCGTGCCAGGATATGCCAATTTATTGTAAAAAAATAGAAAAATATTATCTAAATAATTCTATTATGCCTAATCATACCAAACTGTGTAAAACTATGTCGCCCTATGCCAATATGTACCGTACTGTGCAAATCTGTGCCAGACTGTGTAGATTCGTGCTAAGCCATGCCAATCTTAAAAAACGGTAGACAAAGTATTTTTTTTCAAAATTTGTGACTATGCCACAAAGTGCCACAATGTGCGACACTATGCCAAAGTGTACCGAACTATGCCAAACTGTGCCAAACTGTGTGAAACGTCCGAAATGGTATGGGTTTAGCATGACTTGGCATAGTTTGGCACAGTTTGACACAACTGGGCACAGTTTGACACACTCTGGCACAATTTTCATTTCCACTAGGGTATTTACGTATAAAATCTGTGAGGTTATATATTATTTATTGAACAGAACTTTTATTGTAAAAATTAATGTTAGAAAAAGTTTAACATGTAAGTTTTCAATTATAATAATAAGATCTACAGTTCTATTCATACTATTTACATATAAAAGTAGTCAGAAAGCATATCTAACCTTAGAAATGAAAATTTAGAAACAATGTTCCTTGCATATGAAAAACAGTAATCACAAAATAATGTTATTGATTGATGTAGTTGTTTCTTGAAAAATAATGTATAAATAATAATAATATCATATGTACAAATATGTACTTTATGACATGCTTTATTTAAAAACTAGAATTTTAATTTCAGAACTACAAATAATTTTGTATCCATATATGAGTTTTTATAATACATAAACTGCTCATCCGTGACAATATTTTCAAAGACAAACATATTAGTCGAACACGTGTAGACGATAATTTTCTTTATAAGTAACAAATTACTATGTTTTAACTGGGCATAGATGTCAAATGAAAGTGTTTGATTATAAATTAATCACAGTAGGAAATACAAAAATAGAACATATATATAATAACTCAACCACATTATTTGTTATTAAAAATAGAAAATTAATCAATTGATAATAAATGTGTGTGAAAATAGTTTTCCTTGCATAAACCATACAGGTTTTGAAACAAAGCCTGTATTTAGGATGGAACATAATCAAATGTAAGGAAACTAATTTTACATAAACAAAATAAATATATGATCTAATACTTCATATCGTTATTTGGATACTCAGATTATTTTCTTATTTTGATTGTTTAATATATATATGTGTAACCTAATATTGTTATTGAGATCTTAAATACAAAAACTCGATGCATCTAAAATTTTAGAACATTACACTTTAGAGGTTATTTACATTTACTTACATTGGTAATAGGTGAAGAATAACAAGTAAATACCTTTAAATCAAAATAATACATAATAAGCATAATAGATTGTGCTTCTGTTTCTTAAAACATAACCGTTAAGTGGTTGTTATTGTCATCATTTTGCTTATCTAGTTTTATCGGGGCAAATAATATGGGAAAGTAGAAGGGTCGACCGTTTCACGCCTTTATAGTAACTATCAAGTTTGCCTACATAGATCTATACAGCGCGAGATTATTCTAGATAAATCTATAAAGTGGACGGGTTAAATTTCTACCAGGGTATGTACATGACAAAAGGAGTCAAATAACTATCGGATTTTTATCTTTTTTTTGTAAACGTACCACCTAGCATCGTGCATGCCGCAAAGTTCCTCCAAAAAATATGGTAACGACAATATATTATTATATCGCACAGAATCAAGATTTGTAGGTTTCACAGTTAAGAAATTATTGGAATCGTTGGTTTAAAAGAAAAAATATTTATTGATTCATAAAAAAATCTTTTTAGAGTCTAACTCAGACTGGCCCTCCTTATTATAAGAAATATTAAGTGTATTAAGTGTTGCAGTTGCGACATTATAAATACTAAAATCCATTGATATTGCTTTACTCGGTTTTTGTCAAATATTAAACTTAAAACCTGAAACAGAATATGTATTTTTAAATATACATATATAACAAATCGATGCGTTCAAAAATAAAATTTTAAAGTATTATTTAAAAATCTGTTACATGTATGAACTGCAAACATTGAAAATTATGAGTGTACAGTGAATTTTGAGTGTTGACACTGAATTTTTGGTGTTCACACTGGAAAATTTAGTGTTTCGCACCGAAAACTTGAAGTATACACTAAAGGCTTGAGTGTTAACACAGAATTTGGGTATTGCACACCAAAAATTATGAGTGAATGCTGAAACCTAGGTGATAACACTGGAAAATTTAGTGTTCGATACCGAAATTTAAAGCGTATACGAAGTTGTAGTGTTGACACTGATTTTTGGGTACGTTTAGGACGATTTTGGCGTAGACACCGAAAGTTCTGGGTGTAAACATCTAAATTTGAGTGTACACCCTTATGGAAAAAACCTGCAGGAAATCCTGCAAGAAACTCTGCAAAAGACCTGGACGATTCATCGCAGGATATCCTACATGGTTTTCGTACTGTTTTCCTGCACGAATTCCTGCACGAATTTTTCTAGAATAGACAATTGTTTATAAAATTGTTGAAAACAATAATGATTAAGTCGCTCAAATCTATCGGTTGTATTAATAGATAATTGATGCGGAGCTTTTACCTTTAAATTGTTGTTGTTCGGTAAGAAATAAACGACACTCAGTTTTAGTATATAATTATAAAACAATAGACGGTTTATTGTCTGAATGTAATTATGTACAAGTGTGAATAAATAGAGAAGAATCTAACAACCGACGCGAACCGAGAAAATTGGTATAGCGGTCGATTATGGTCGAAACTGCGATGATGTTGGCAGTATCGCTCTCGGCAGAGGTCTAACGAGCGAGCGCACGGCAGCCGACTGACGTGAGGTGCGATGTCAGTAGGCGGGAGTGGGGAGCCTAGCAGCAAGCAGTGCTCATGGTATACTAGTATACGTGCACAGCAAATAGCATGGGCTCGCTGCGTAGCTCCTCACGTTGAGTAATGTAAATTACTCGAACATGCCGCCCACCTTGCTGTGTCACAGCAAGAAAGTACAACTGCGCCAAAAAACAAGATCGTAGAAAAGGATAGGAAAGCCTAAAACGGATTAAGGGCTAGAAATCCCTATCTAAAAATAGTTTCACTTGAAATACTTGAAGCTAAATTCAAATTAACATAGAAAAATTTAAGAGAGATCTAAAGTACTAAAACAAAATTTGTTTTTGTACACAATAACGAAAAGTAACCGAGACAAGAATAACATCTTAGCTAACTATTCACGAGCTAACGTAAAGATAGATAGTGTATGTGTTGTCTGTATCTTCAATGATGTAGACTAGTAGGCATCATCTTCCACTGGGATTGTAGTTTTGATTGGACATAGAGAGCTTCTTCGTCTGCCAGGAGATAGATTAGCTTGACCAAAGGCCGTTTCAAAGAGTTGGTGGCAGTCTTCACGGTTACCACCCGAGTCAGTCCATCTTTACCTGGATGTAGTGCAGTTATCCGCCCTAAAGCCCATTTAGCAGGAGGACAGAGCTCGTCTTTTAGAAGGACCAAGTCCCCAACGAACAATTCCCGTGAAGGAGTCAGCCATTTGTTCCTCTGCTGGAGATGATGCAGAACTTCCCGACGCCGTCTGTCCCAAAAGTGGTTTAGCATAATATTTAAATTATTCCATCGAAAGTGAATACCTTTTAGTAAGTCAATATCCAAGAATGGTTCTGGTAGAATCAAGAGAGGACTGCCAATCAAGAAATGTCCTGGTGTTAAAGCAGCATAGTCCGTAACCTCATTGCTTATGGGTCAGAGCGGACGTGAATTCAGACAGGCTTCAATTTGTGCTGCTACCGTGGACAGCTCCTCGAAAGTGAGCGATTTGTCTCCAATTACTCGCCTAAAGTGATACTTGAAGCTTCGAACTGCCGACTCCCAAAGCCCTCCAAAATGTGGTGACCTCGGTGGGATGAACGACCAGAGAGTGCCGTCATTGGCGATGTCAGCGGCGACCTCCTGTGACACCTTAGACGTTTCTGTGAATAATCGATCAATCTCAGTGGCTGCACCCTTAAGGTTTGTACCGTTGTCACTGAAGACCATCTTGCAAAGTCCTCGACGTGCTGTAAAGCGACAATAGGCAGCTAAAAAGGCAACAGAAGTTAATTCGAATACTACTTCGATATGAACCGCCTTAACCACCATACAAATAAAAATAGCTATGTATCCTCTCGACGCCTTTTCACCTCTTCCTTTCGAAAACAAAATCGGAAAAGGGCCTGCGTAGTCCAAACCAGTGTAGGCAAAAGGCCGCTGTGGCGTCAAGCGAACTGACGGAACAGGTGCCATTTGCTGCTGAATTGGTTTACCTGCATACCGTATGCAACGATGGCATTTTCTATATATGCCTTGCACTAATCTTAGGCCACGAGGAATCCAAAATGTTCTATTTAACGTGCTTACCATTAACTGGACACCTCCATGCAACGTTTTGCTATGGATCTCCTCTACTAACCGTTTCACCAGTACGTTGTTTCTTGGAAGCAGGATCGGGTGCTTCTCGTCATAGTGCAAAAACGAATTTTGAAGTCGTCCGCCCACTCGCAGTAGATTGTGCTGATCCAGAAAGGAAAGCAAACGAGCAAGGTTGCTGCGAGGAGGAAGGCTTCTCTGTTGGTGGACGTAAGTGATTTCAGTCGAGTAGTGCTGCATTTGTATGGCTCGAAGTAGCCCAAATCTTGCTGCACACAATTCTTCTGACGTCAGTAATTCAGCTTGATGGAAACGGTATCTATAGATATAGTAGCGCGCCTGGCGCGCGCTGCTAATCTTTTCACTCGTTTATCTCTTCCCCCACTACTTGACTATTCGCTCGCGGACAGCGGCTTCAGCGCAAGTTCGCATCGATTTTTCGACCGTTAGCAATCATCTTTTTAAAAAAAGCGAGATGAGGTGTTCAAGTATTTTATCTATATTTTCCAAATTTTCAAAGAACGGGAGAATCGGATAAATACACGAGCATACAGCCCTCCGCAAAAAATAGGGTTACAAATTTCAAATCCATATAACTCCGAAAGTATTCCTCGGACATAGTCCAGGTTTTGCACTATCAAAGAATATGTTAATACCCACTTAAATCCAGAAGAACAGCGAGACATATTGAAAATTAACAAAGTTATGGATTTTTGAAAAATCGTCATTTTTTATAGTTTTTTTTTTATTTTCTCGGAATCTATTATCCGATCGGGACGTTCGAGGTCGCATTTTATTCGTCTTTTTATTCTCTACAAATCATCTGTAGATAGTATTACGATCGAATGAATAGTTTCGAAGTTATATGCAAAACACGCGAAAAATGGCTTTTTTTCATAAATAATCGCTAATTACAAAAAAACGAATTGAAAATTGGAGTATCAAACTATGCACCCACTATCAGCAACTATTTCCAGACATAATGACATTGGTCCGATCATGCTATTAATTTCGTCAAGCTAAAATGCTCTGTTGCTTGGCTTATTACGAAAAATCAGAATACCTTGATAAGAATTGCAAAAAATTGTTACGATCAACATTAACTCCTAAACTTGCTTCCTCTGCCACCACGTGCGCATGAACAACCTGGTCGTTAGTCTCACAACTTGGAACTGACTCAACTTCATTAAGGATGTCCTTAGTTATCCATTCTGGACCTTCTCACTGCAGCTTCGAAGCCATTAGCTGTTCAGGCACACAACCTTTAGTGGCGCAGCCAGCAGGGTTGTCGAGTGACTTGACATGATGCCCTTTTGCACGAGGTAAAGTCGAAATGATCTCACTTACCCTGTTTGCCACGAACGTTTGCCATCGGGAGGGATGACTGCCCAACCAGTCCAAAACTACCTTTGAGTCCGTCCAGCAGTGAATTTCCGTGGGTATGTGAGGCAGCCTGTCTAACAGATGTTTGAGTAGCCGAACCAGCAGAACTGCTCCGCAAAGCTCAAGCCTTGGCAAGCTTTTGGTTTTGATAGGGGCAACCTTCGTCTTTGACATAATCGTCCACCTGGTACCACAAGGTATGCAGCTACTACGTACGCTCGTTGGGATGCATACCACCTAGGAATTTTGATCGACGACAACTCTGGCAATTCATTTCGTAATTAAATCCATTGATCGAGCAGCTGGTCTGTAAGCTGAGAGTCCCAATCAAGTTTATTTATCCACAAATCTCGTAACATTAATTTTGATTTAATTAAGACAGGGGAGAGCCATACCAAGGGATCAAAAAGTTTGGACACTTCAGAAAGAATGGACCTCTTGGTAACTTTACTTGGTGTTGAGGGCATGATTACTATGAAAAAGAAGTAATCTTGCGCTGGAATCCATTTGAGGCCAAGAGTAGACACTGCTTCATCTAAATCTACAGAGCACTCCGTTCGTTTTTTAGATTGAAACTCGGGTAATATTTCTGGGTGATTAGATTCCCATTTACCTAACTTCATTCCGGCTGTAGACAGCAGCTTTATCAACTGGTCTCTAATTGATACAGCCTCGTAAACGCTATCTGCTCCCACGAATGCATCATCCACATACATATTGCGCAGCAGCACCTGGGATGCGAGAGGGAAGTCTGTTCGACCATCTTTAGTGAACTGAATGAGGGTTCTGATGGCCAGAAAAGGAGCTGACCTTGTACCATACGTGACCGTGAGAAGTCGATAATCTCGTACCAGTTGTGTAGTATCAGAGCGCCAGACTATACGCTGCCAGTCAGCGTCGTCAGGATGGATGCGAATTTGACGGAACTCCTTCACAATTTCAGCGGTGAAAACAAATTCTGAAAACCGCCAGCTGGAAAGAACAATAGTTAAGTCAGACTGTAACTTACGTCCAGTCAATAACTTGTCATTCAACGAAAACTGTTTTCTTCCTTTCCGAGAGCCATTGAAAACGATTCTAAATTTTCCGTTTAACCCCTCAGTGGCGGAGAATACAGCATGATACGTAAAGTAAAATACGCGTTCCTTTTGATCGTTGCCGTTTACCAACTCCATATATCCCAGAGACAGGTACTCGTCCATGAACTTAATGTAAGCTTCATTTAGACGCTTATTTCGAACACGCCGTTTTTCAGAACTATACAGACAAGCTATGGCAATATCTCGAGAGTCGTCGAATATATTGTCGATGCCAGACTCCGAAAATGGCAATCTAACAACAAATCTGCCTTCTGAATCTCTATGAACAGTCTCTCTGAAATAGTCTTCACAGAGCTGATCTTCTGGAGAGAGGGGTGTAGCCGAGGAAATTTCCTCCATCTCCCAAAACTTGGTTAAGAGAGTAACGTCTCAACCTTAATGTGAAAATACTGAGTTCGATCAACAGTGTCCGAGGTGGTAGGCGGGTTTATTTGTTCAGTAAAAATCCAGCCAAAGACAGTTGCGACGTGTATTTCACGTCCCAATAATATTAAATACGGGCAGACAATCGCGACCCAGTCGCCCGTCACCAGAGCCGAGCATTTCTCACATTTAATTTGTATTGTTATTAATGGGGGGATTGTTATTATTTGTTGAGGGAATGAGGATAAGGAGTCGCGACCGAGGAAGGCCGCAGACCGGCACACACACGCACACACCCATACCGGCGGCACCAGCTGATTGCCGCAGCGACGACTGCTCGGAGCGAGCAACGGCGACGAGTCTACACACACAGGCACAACACCAACATCACTGCACGCTGTACGCGCGACCCTCTCTCTCTCGCTTGCTCTTTCTTCCTCGCCTCTCGAGGATGATGAGCCGCTGCCCGCGCACACACATACACACACGCGCGCGCGGCCGCCCTCTCTCCCGATGCACGCAGACGCGGGAGGAGAGAGGATTCACAGCGGCAGCGGCGGCTTCCTCGAGGCACACCATCTCGGCTGTAGCCACGAGAGAGAGAGAGAGAGAGAGAGAGATATACCGACACGGCTGTCGGCAGAGGGGAGAGCTAGCAGCCGCCGCGCCGCGAGCCGCATGAAGCAGCCGGCCTCTCCTAGCGTAGGCCGACGCGCGCACGTCGCCGCTGCCAACTGTGTTGGTCCGGCAGCGATAAAACCGAAAGCGCCCGATATAGATATACACGCCGGGTTCCCCGCGCGTGTATATCTAGCAATTCATAATTGCCCGCGCTGCGTAAACAGGGCGGCATTCGCGAAGCGAGCCAATGAGGAGTAGCGACTCAAATCACCGCTGACTTGGCCTTGATTTTTACATCTAAGGAAAATCAAGGCCAATCACCGTAAAGGAAAGGGCGGAAGCAACAAGAGTTTGAGCTGAAGTTGCGCGAGAAGAAAAGCCAAAATTTTGGAAGAGATTTCCGCCCTCTCCGATTTTGGGCATTGACTGCCCGGCCTTCAAGATAGATAGTCGTGAGAAAGTTTGCCTGTCGTTCGAGCATTGAGACCGCGTGGAGAGACCTTGGACGTAGACATAATCCTGGAGAGCGATAGATTGGGCTAAATTAACCGGCGACCTGTGACTTGCGAGGAAGAACATCGCGGACGCGCCCGACTAACCACGGTGAGTGGACTGTAATTGCCGAGCTTCCCTCGGCACTTGCAGGCGAATTATATTAACAATTGTAGTACATCGCCGCCATGTGCTCGGGGTTCTTAGGAAAATAAATCCGTGGTGGTGTGACACCGGTATGTAAGATCAGTGCGGGTCGGACCGGTAGTAAATTCAAGTATTAGTGTGGGGAAATTCACGCTCGGGAAGTCGGGAGACGTGGTGAGAGTGGTCGTCGCGAGGGACGCGTGATAAGGCTAGCGTAGCCATTTTTGTATAGCGATAAATTAGATATAAGAGAAATTGTAATTTGCGACCGGTAGTATTACCCGACGATGAGAAATAAAGTTTGAATATATTTAAAGTGAAAATTGTGGGTGCTTATTAAAGATATACAAATTCCTGATTTTTCCTCTTCACGGAACTTCCTCTGGGAAAGGGCTCATGCCGAGTTAGCCGCGCTTTACCTGGCGCCCATTAAGTTAGAAAATTTGGTAAAGTGTCGAGATAGTACGAGCCATAGTAACCCCCCACGTAATAAGCCATAGTAACCCCCCACATTACAAATGTAGTGGTTTCTGATTTCAAATCAGGAAAGCCATGTTACACAGTATCTTGAGCAATTGGAGTATCTACTGGCCCACTCCTGAGTCCTGGCCTAATGACAGCAGCGAGTCCTTCTAAATGCTCCCAATCAGTATATAATATGTCGTTTCTAGGCAATAATTTAGTAACTTTTGGCAAAACTAATGCCGAAAACCGATACTCAAAACTAATATCTCTCTGAGACTTTAAAAGAAGGTCAACTTTCCCTTTTGATGCCGCAGAGGTGTTTGCACCAACTCCGATTATCGAAACAGATACGAGTTCCCGATCAGCTGACAATAGCTGTACTACACGCTCTGAGACGAATGAGAACTCTGCACACGGGTCTATGAGACACCTAACGGACGCAACGTTACCAATTTTAGATTGCAAGAGGATCCAGACAGTAGGCATTAGCCTGGTCTTCCCAACGACTGTGGTAGCAGCAGTAGTCTCATCAAACTGAGGAACAGACGAACTATTGTTGGTCGATAAGGTTCGAAACGAAACTCCTGAACTACCACCTTGACTCTTATCTGAATGGAGCTTAGTGTGATGCTTGTCTTGACAAACGAAGCATCTATTGGGAGAGTTGCAGTCAGCAAGAAAATGAGTTAAGCGAAGACAATTCAGACATAATTTTTATTTTTTACAATGTTCAAACCGTTGAGCCGTAGTCATGTTGTTGAACTTGAAACAAGCATTTAAAGGTGTGAACCTTTACATAAACTGTATCTTGCAGATTTATTATCTTGTTTTTTACTAGAACTATAGGTGTTGGTAACATTTGCGACAACAGACTTATATTGCTTATTACTGTGCTGCCGAGTTGGAGATCGAGCCTGTTCGAGAGATTGTACTCGCTTTTCCAGAAACTTAGTCAACGCGGCGTATGTGGAAAACCCAATTGTCGCTTCTT
Source organism: Gastracanthus pulcherrimus (assembly GCA_949152435.1). Lineage (NCBI taxonomy): Eukaryota > Metazoa > Arthropoda > Insecta > Hymenoptera > Pteromalidae > Gastracanthus > Gastracanthus pulcherrimus. The sequence continues at coordinate 54,295,018 of OX424574.1, forward strand.
CTAAAATCTCCCAGGACCTCCGAGTTTCAAAATCTAACTTTATTACTATACAGTGGACTAGCCAATGATCATACTGTAGACACTCTAAGTCTTCGAGCCCTTGGACTGCTTCATCTGCCTTATCGATAAGGTCACTGAGATCAGAAACCGACTCTTGCTTAATAAGCTTCAAATCAATTAACGAGTTTAAGTGAACAGAGAGTCGAATTCTTGGGTTGTCGTACCGAGAAGTGAGTTTCTTCCATGCGACCTCCAAATTTGAATCTATTACTGCTAAACCTCTTAACCTAGTTGCAGCGGAACCTTGGACAGCAGTGATCAGGTATTGAAGCTTTACAACGTCATCGTATAGTTTATTATCCTTAACCATAGAGCAAAAACGTTGTTTGAATGATTCCTACTCGCTTTGTTGTCCGTTAAAAATCGGCACTTGCAGTTTTGGCATCGTATTAAGGCTAAACGGAGCCGACTGAGCGGGAGGTCCGCTATTTGCTAAAACTGTAGGAGGTGAGTGGGCGTGGGGAGGTGGAGTCAGCTTGATCATATCTTCCTTAAGCCCTGTCTTTGCAGTGACGTAATAAATTTCTGCTTCAGCATAAGCATCACCCTTAAAGTAAGTGTCATTAGCTAACCCCGTCGATTCCGCTGAATGATCGACTAAAGTATCGTGACGTTTCGTAAATGTTCCCAATAAGTCCTCAATAACTCTAACCTTGTTTCAAGATATGGGATATTTTGTTTTGCCTCACCAGACTTCGACCTCGTATTAATAAGAAAATTCTTTATGCGAGTTTCCGTAGTATTTTGTTTGGCAAGAATAGCTTATAACGTAGTATCCATGATACTAAACTAGAGTTAACTTAAAACTAGCAACAATAAACCTAACCAGAGCAACAAAATAAACGTTCAATTGCAACTTGACACAGTGCCGTCAAAGGGCACTATAATTTAAATAAACAATTCTTTCAATGAGGATTGGATGGCTTAGTATGTATATTTAAATTATAGTTAACCAAGAATAATCGTATTATACATAAAACATTCGCAGCCAAATAGAACTAAAAATCCGAGTATATGATAGGATGATGGAACTGTGAAGAAACCTGTAAATCCGACTATACAATTGTAAGAGGCCCTCAATTTGAGCATGAAAATCCGACTACTGTAAAAAGCCCTTGACTAGGGCATGAAAAATCCCACTATACAATTATAGGAGAATGTGCTGCACTTATATACCTATGTACAATGCTAAGCGCCAACATGCACTAGCAATGGTGCTATGAGAGTTTAGAGGATAATATTTACAAGATTTTGGACAATATTTACAGGGATACACTTACATAATTATAATGCGCCTAAACGCGCGATCTATATAGCACAACAGAGTTCGAGAAACGATAAATGGCCGGCTATACACGACGCGGCATTCCCTACTCACGTGATGCGAGAGAGAGAGAGAGAGAGAGAGAGAGAGAGAAAGAGAGACAGAGCGATCAACAAAATGCGACAGCCGTGAAGCCGGCTAAACTTTGCTGTGCGCCGAGAATATTTTCACATAAGCGTGAATGTTATATTCGATGTTAGCGAGCCACTCTACAGTACCTTTATGATGGTATGTGGTCACGTGATGACGCTTAGACGCTCATATCGACTAACGATTGGCGAGAGAAAATGGCGGTTGAATTTATCTCAAATGCCCGCGATGTCGATGATGATTTTTTGCGATTTTTGTTTTTCCACGATGCGACCAATGTTGATGATCCCAACCGAATGGTTGACGTCGTGAATCGAGGTCGATTACCCCTCAAGTTTTGATAATAATGAGGAGCAAACCCAAAACGGCACCAGCTACTTGAATTCAACAAGAGGCGTTGGAGCTCGTTTTTTATTCACTGCCGAAGCAATTTGTTGTACTCTTCTTACACAACACTAATTTTCCACTTCACACCTAATTGTTATATTTGATACCGAATAAACAAACCATGCTCTGGCACCAAATGATTAAGTCGCTCAAATCTATCGGTTGTATCAATAGATAATAATTGATGTGGAGCTTTTACTCTTAAGTTGTTGTTGTTCGGTAAGAAATAAACGACACTCAGTTTTAGTGTATAATTATAAAACAATTGACGATTTATTGTCTGCATGTAAGTATGTACAAGTGTGAATAAATAGAGAAGAATCTAACAACCGACGCAAACCGAGAACAATGGCATAGCGGTTGATTATGGTCGAAACTGCGATGATGTTGGCAGTATCGCTCTCGGCAGAGGTCTAACGAGCGAGCGAACGGCAGCCGACTGTCGTGTGGCGCTATGCCAGTAGGCGGGAGTGGGAAGCCTAGCAGCAAGCGGTGCTAATGGTATACTAGTATACGTGCACAACAAATAGCATTGGCTCGCTGCGTGGCTTCTCACGTTGAGTAACATAAATTACTCGAACAAATAAAATAAGTGAAAAATGAATCTAACTTAGGTGTTGCCATCCAGATGATAACACCAAAACTCAGGGACTAAGCTTCTTAATGTTTATTTATCAAACTTTTAAATAAACGAATTATTTTTAATTTTGGATCTAAGAAGCTCAATCCCTGAGTTTTGGTGTAATCATCTGGATGGTAACACCTAAATCAGGCACATATTTCACTTATTTTATCGTTTTCAACAATATTATAAACAATTTCCCATTCTATAAAAATTCCTGCAGGAAAACAATACGATAACCATGCAGGAAATCCTGCTCGGAATCCTTCAGGTCTCCTGCAGAGTTTCCTACAGGATTCCCTGCAGGAATTCCTCCAGGATTTTCTGCAGGTTTTTTTCATAAGGGCACACTCAAATGTTCAGTGTCAACACCCGAAGTTCGGTGTTTACACTGAAATTTTAGGTGTTTACAACAAATATTCGGTGTAAAAACTGAAAATTTGTTTGTTATTTTCATGAGGGATAATATTACAATTCTTTTATAATGAATCATAATAGTGAGTGTACGTGCGTAAGTTCAAGGAGATGTTAAACCCCCCTGTTACCGACAAACACTTTTTTGAATTAATTTTTAAAGAAACGCTTTTTTGAATTAATTTTTAATTTTGAGTAAATATCTCTTTGGAGCGTTGTTGTTTTTGATTAATACAGCAATATTCCAGATAGATATTTGCTCAAAATTGAGAATTAAATGAAAAAAGTGTGCCCTCGTAATTTTCGGTAACGGGTGGGTTTAACATCATCTTAAGTGTGATCTTCATGTTCCTTTATATGCATATATGTATGTGTGTGCTTATGCGTATAAGTATGAGTTTTAATGTGTTTTTCTCGTACACATATACGTGCGCACATGTTTATGTAATGTGTGCAACTGTTTGCATGTGTTTCGATATTTCTGTATTTTAATGTGCGCATACGTGACGCGTGGATGAGTATGTTCATGATTTTCGATGAGTGTAAGAGTGTACGTAGATGAGTAGTGATAATAAATATTTTTATTAACAAAATTAATTATTCTGCATGTTTCATTGTATAAATATTTCGAAGTGTTTTTACGTTCCAACAGGAACTTCTAAAAAATTCTAAGCTATAATAATAAAAACTTAAAGTATCTTCAAATTAATTAATACAGTTAAAACAAACTTTTAGAACATTATATATTTAATTTTTTTTTAAAAATTTTAATTTTTTGCTATTTTTATATAGTTTTTTCAGTATATGACTGAGAATAGTGATTAAAAACTTAGTAGGATTACAGTTTTAGGAGGACAATCGTAATGGTATCAACCTAAACTCAACATATCGTAACAACACTGTTTTCTTTACAAACTTCGTAGTTACAATATATATTTTCTTGTATTCTGTGTTGTAATAATGGTTTTTGCATTATAGAGTGTTACTAGATACCTGCTTATTGTAACAGTATCAACCTAACCTAAGAATATTGCTAAACAATTCTTTGGAAATTTCGAGGTAAAAATATAATTTTTTGGTATTTTCTGTGTTTTAATTTTTGTATTTACATCAGAGAACGTTACTAAATAAATACTAAATATAGTAGTGTCACCCTAACCTCAAAATATTGCAAACTCATATCTTTGAAAATTGCGTAATCAAAATATGTAGGTATTTTTTGTGTTTTCTGAGTTTAATTAATGTTTCTGAATCAAAGAATGTTATTAGATGAGAACCAACCGTAATAGTGTCAACCTAACCTCAAAATATCGCTAAAACACTTAATTTGTTTCAAATTTTATGATCAAAATATTATTTTTTGGTACTTTTCGGGTTGTATTGTTTTTGCATGAATGAATGTTACTAGATGAGTTCTAATGGTAATAGTATGCATGTAATCTCATAATATCGCAAAAACACGATTTTTGTTATTAATTTAGTAGTAACAATATAACTTTTTTCTGTTATTCTTTTCAGAAGGGTTATGTGTTTAAATTATTGATTTATTGGCTGTTTATCGCTAAGCACCTACACAGACGCACACGTATACACATCTACACATACACGCATATTACACACACAAAACATTTGAAGAATAATTATGTTGCGATATTTTGAGGTTAGGTCGAAAGTATTACGATTGGTTCTCATCTAGTACCATTCTTTGATGCATAAATAATCACTACAACCAGAAAAATACCAAAAAATCATATTTTGATCACAAATTTTGAAACAAAATACAGTGCTTTTGCGTTATTTTGAGGTTAGGTTCACACTATTGCAGTTGGTTCTCATCTAGTAACATTCTTTGATGTAGAAACAATATTTATAACGCAGAAAATACCAAAAATACATATTTTGACCTCGAAATTTGTAAAAAAGACATTGTTTGGCTATATTTTGAGGTTAGGTTGACACTATCACAATGAGCACTTAGCTGGTAACCTATACTTTAATCAATAAACAATCATTATAACATAGAAAATACAAAAAAATTATATTGTAACTACGAAATTTGCATAGAAAAGCGTTCTTATGATATTTAGTGGTTAGGTTGAAGATTGTTACTCCCTATTCATCATCAAAAGATTGAAGATTATTCATCCGTTCTTTTGCTGTGCACAACTCATATAAGTTTAATTAATGAGGTTCAAATTTGCAATAAATAAAATAAAATTCGTTTGCGTTGTCATTTCACTCTAACTACTAGAGTGAAAATTAGAGCGAATAAATATCACTCTATTTTCTAGAGTGAAATTTTTCACTCTAGTAGGTAGAGTGAAAATATTCACTCTAGTATGTAGAGTGAAAATATTCATTCTATTAGAGTGAAGTTTCACTCTAAAATCGGTTCACTCATTTTTTAGAGTGAAATTTCACTCTACCGGGTTTAGCGTGTATATAATATAGTTATATAGAGACAAAACATATATAACTATATATAATCATATATAATTATATATAATTGTATATAACTATGTATGATTTTATATATACTTATATATAACTATATATGATTAAAATATCTTAAAATGCATATACAGCAATTAGTTGTGATAATTGCATTCAACGAAGAATTATTAGATAAAACAATAAAGCAATTAGTTTTTTTGTAGGTATATCGACAACGATTTCTTGGTTGTTCAATAAATTTGTTATACTTGTGGTGTGCTACTTCTTAGTAACAAGTATTTATGTGCTCATGCGTAATCATCATCGGGGATATACAAAGTCATCTGCTGACCATAAGCATACAAGGCATAAGCCACTATGCACCAGAAAAATACCACACAATCATGGGGATGCAGTAATTGAATATCCGCTCTGATGTTGTCATGATGTAAATATAATACAAATCAAATTCTCCAATCAAGTTGGTGCGTCGCAGAAGCATCTGTTAAATATTTAATACTCCAATAGATGTACTGTTTTTTAACCCAAATTTTTGTTATTGACGAGAGTCTTTGTGAATCTTTGTACTCGTGTAAGTGCTTCTTGTGTTTAAAGGATATTACTCAATTTTACTGTAAACTACTTGTTATAGCGAGGTATAAGGTCAAATGCTAAGATTCTGTCTTTGCTTGATATCTCAAGCAATTATACTCTGAGGGTAAAATAAACAGCCAGTGAAGTTTGAATACAAATCAAGTTCTCCAATCAAGTTGCTGCGTCACAAAAGCATCTGTTGAACGTATAAAATCTGTGAGGTTATATATTATTTATTGAACGGAACTTTTATTGTAAAAATTAATGTTAAAAAAAGTTTAACATGCAAGTTTTCAATTATAATAATAAGATCTACAGTCCTATCCATACTATTTACATATAAAAGTAATCAGAAAGCATATCTAACCTAAGAAATGAAAATTCGGAAACAATATTCCTTGCATATGAAAAACAGTGATCATAAAATAATGTTATTGATTGATGTAGTTGTTTCTTGAAAAGTAATGTATAAATAATAATAATATCATATGTACAAATATGTACTTTATGACATGCTTTATTTAAAAACTAGAATTTTAATTTCAGAACTACAAATAATTTTGTATCCATATGTGAGTTTTTATAATACATAAACTGCTCAACCGTGACAACATTTTCAAAGACAAACACATTAGTCTAACACATATAGACGATAATTTTCTTTATAAGTAACAAATTACTATGTTTTAACTGACCATAGATGTGAAATGAAAGTGTTCGATTATAAATTAATCACTGTAGGAAATACAAAAATAGAACATATATATAATAACTCAAATACATTATTTATTTTTAAAAATAGAAAATTAATCAATTGATAATAAATGTGTGTGAAAATAGTTTTCCTTACATAAACCATACAGGTTTTGAAACCAAGCCTGTATTTAGGATGGAACAGAATCAAATGTAAGGAAACTAATTTTACATATAAACAAAATAAATATATGCAAAATACTTCATACAGGATATGCAGATTATTTTCTTATTTTGATTGTTTAATATTTATGTGTAACATAATATTGTTATTGAGTTGTTAAATACAAAAACTCGATGCATCTAAAATTTGATAACCTTACACTTTAGAGGTTATTTACATTTACTTACATTGGTAATAGGTGAACAATAACAAGTAAATACCTTTAAATCAAAATAATACATAATAAGCATAATAGATTATGCTTCTGTTTCTTAAAACATAACCTTTAAGTGGTTGTTATTGTCATAATTTTGCTTATCTAGCTTTATCGGGGCAAATAATATGGGAAACTAGAAGGGTCGACCGTTACACGCCTTTATTGTAACTATCTAGTTTGCCTACATAGATCTACACAGTGCGAGATTATTCTACATAGATCCATAAAGTGGACGGGATAAATTTCTACCAGGGAAGTAATAAATCTTTGTAGAACAAAATTTAAACTTCTTTCAGTAAATTCTGCCTGAGAAAGAAAAGAACATACAAAGGAATAAACTCATAATACATTGATCGTTACTAAACTGAAATGGGTACTTATCTTATTTTATGATTCTTCTGTTAGTTTATCAATTTTAATATACACTTTCAATTATAAAGACACTACCAAGACATGAGGTGGTGTATGATAACAGCTGACAGCTAGAAACACGCAGTCGTCTGCTTCGTTTGAATGTACTAGTCTGGTCAATCGATATGTAGGTGCCATCATACTAATGCGTGGGTAATTAATTGTGCGCACAAATTTAAAAATTATACGATCAAAATCATATGAATATGCTAATGTACCCGGATAAAAATAACTTGTATGTGCTCGTATGATCATATATTTAGTGTCATATACGATCATATATGAATTATGAGCACATTAGATCATAATTGATCATATATGACCATATATGATCATATACGGTTTTTTGGCATAAAAATATTTATTCCAGTGAAAGTAAAACTAAGGGACTAAGCTATGATACTATGATTTTAAAACTATTTTTTGATAAACTATTTTCTATTTTCTATAATTATTTTCTGATTATATGAGTATATAAAATTAAAAACATTAAACAATGCAAAATCGAACCAAAAGCAAAGAAACAGTATAATTTGTTGTGATTTTTTTTATACATTCTTATTTATTCTAATTTTGGGCTTATTTTGTTAAAACTTTGTATATTTTCAACTTTGGAACTATATTATGGATTTGCAAAATAATATCACAGAATATTGGATATTTTGATTATTAAAACCCACCCTTCTAAATGATACATGTATATAGTTTATACATTGTGAAATAAAATAAAATTTGTATTATCAAAATTTCCATAATTGGGTTGTTACATGATTTTTGTATTTTTCATATATTTATTCTACGAGTATTATTTCATGCTAAAATAATTTTATTTCGCCGTTCTTTTTTCAATCAATTTCATATCAGATCCGAATTGCCAAGCGATGTATGAAAAACTACGAGTAACCGAGTAATATTGAATTAAAAATATTCATTGAAAATTAACAAATAATGGTTTTATTACGATATAATATTATAACAAGCCGCAATATACTAACCCTGTTGAAAATAACTGGATGGAAATCCATGTGAAAAATCCACGTGGATTTCCAGGTAGATATCCAAGTGGACTCACATGGATTCCATTTGGATTTATGTTGGATTTAGTTGGAATCCACGTGGATTTCAGGCTTGTTTTTTAGCGAAATCCACGTGGATTTCAGGCTTGTTTTTAGCGAAATCCACCTTGATTTCTGGATTGCTTTGGCGAAATCCACGTGGATTTCTGGTCGTTTTTTGCGAAATTGACGTGGATTACAGGGTTGTTTTTAGCGAAATCCACCTGTATTTCTGCATGGTTTTGGCGAAATTGACGTGAATTTTAGAATCGTTTCGGCGAAATCCACGTGGATTTCTGGTCATTTTTTGCGAAATCCACGTGGATTACAGGTTTGTTTTAGTGAAATCCACCTAGATTTCTGCATGGTTTTGGTGAAATCCACGTGGATTACAGGCTTATTTTTAGCAGAATCCAACTGGATTTCTGCATGGATTGGCGAAATCTGAGTGGATTTCAGGCGTTTTTAGCGAAATACACCTGGTTTGTTGGACCTAACACTAATATTCAAAATTATTCTTGGTTAGCCTGAAATTTTACATATAATAAACATTTCCTGAATATTTTAGTTCGATTCATTAAAAACTGGTTTTGAAAAAGCATGGTAAGTAGATATTTGATTTTTCTAAGTTTAAGTAGATGTATTGTAAAATTTCTTATGTACATAAATCAGTTTAATTAAATTTTGCAATGCTTTGCTTACAAAAAGAATTACCTGGTAGAAATCTTATCGTGGCGCCCACATTCGCTATAATGGCCTTTATAGGCAAACTAGATGGTACTAGACTGTACAAAACTCGATAAATCCACACAGATCTACATAGTTTTCTCAATAATAATATGTACGTATAAAATCTGTGAGGTTATATATTATTTATTGAACAGAACTTTTATTGTAAAAATTAATGTTAAAGAAAGTTTAACATTCAAGTTTTTAATTATAATAATAAGATCTACAGTTCTATTCATACTATTTACATATAAAAGTAGTCAGAAAGCATATGTAACCTAAAAAATGAAATTTTAGAAATAATTTTCCTTGCATATGAAAAACAGTGATTACAAAATAACGTTATTGATTGATGTAGTTGTTTCTTGAAAAGTAATATATAAATAATAATATCATATGTACAAATATGTACTTTATGAGATGCTTTATTTAAATACTAGAATTTTAATTTCAGAATTGCAAATAATTTTATATCCGTATGTGAGTTTTTATAATACATAAACTGCTCGTCCGTGACAACATTTTCAAAGACAAACACATTAGTCGAACACATGTAGACGATAATTTTCTTTATAAGTAACAAATTACTATGTTTTAACTGTCCATAGATGTCAAATGAAAGTGTTTGATTATAAATTAATCACAGTAGGAAATACAAAAATAGAACATATATATAATAACTCAAATACATTATTTCTTTTTAAAAATAGAAAATTAATCAGTTGATAATAAATGTATGTGAAAATAGTTTTCCTTACATAAACCATACCTACAGGTTTTGAAACCAAGCATGTATTTAAGATGGAACATAATCAAATATAAGGAAACCAATTTTACACAAAGAAAATAAATACTTGCACTAACACTTCATATAGTTATTTAGATATTCAGATTATTTTCTTATTTTGATTGTTTAATATATATGTGTAACATAATATTGTTATTGAGTTCTTAAATACAAAAACTCGATGCATCTAAAATTTGATAACCTTACACTTTAGAGGTTATTTACATTTACTTACATTGGTAATACGTGAACAATAACATGTAAATACCTTTAAATCAAAATAATACATAATAAGTTCAATAGATTATGCGTCTGTTTCTTAAACCATAACCTTTAAGTGGTTGTTATTGTCATAATTTTGCTTATCTAGTTTTATCGGGGCAAATAATATGGAAAACTAGAAGGGACGACCGTTACACGCCTTTATAGTAGCTATCTAGTTTGCCTACATAGATCTACACTGCGCGAGATTATTCTACATAGATCTATAAAGTGGACGGGATAAATTTCTACCAGGGTAGTGAGGTCTTAAATATTTGTGCTAATTTTCAGGATTTAACATAGTTTTGACTCCTTGAGTGATAAGATAATATTTTATTTCGTATTTTTTTTCAATCAATCTTCGATATTTTATTTAAATTTAGACTAGAATAATATAAAAGAAAACAGAAGAAACACTGAAATGTTAACAAATTTTGTAAAATTCTGTACTAAATTTTAAACATCTTAAAATCTTGTCAAATTAAAACTTACATTTTATAGAAGAACAAATATATACAATATATACGAAGCAGTGATTATGTACCTCAAAACTAATATCTATTTTATTTTCGGATTTAAAATGATTAGTTAATAAAGCATTGTTTTATAAGTTGACTGTGAAAATAAATAAGGTTTTTACATATTACACGTCAATTTGCATGACATAAAATGAAAACTTTAGAGGAGCAGAATGACTCATATAATTATGTAATTTTACAAATTCGTTAAAATTAAAAAAGCCTATGTGTGTATATGAGCTAAATTTGAGGTTCCGTAAAAATTTTAATATTGTTTTTCATATTTATTAAAGGAGGAACTTCCATCAAATCAATGCAGAAACCAAAAATGCTACTTTTTCGTTTTAAAAGATATGATGTGCAAAGTAATAAAACAGTATTCATAAGGTAAAACCGTTATATTTCCTAACAAAATTAAATATCCAAAAAACAACAACGAATTATGGAGTTTTATATGGAGTACTTTTATATAGAGTGTACAAAAATTAACGCTCGTTTACAACCCAACAAACTTTTATTTTGAAAAATATCATTTTTTTTAGATGCTTTTTGGAATCCTTAGATAACTATTACAAGGCCTCCACCGTTTTTATTTTGAAAAAATACCTAATCAGTATAAATAATTTTTTCTGTATTTCCCTGTTTTCGACGGAATTTCTACTTTCAGTGATAATCTCCCAGTATTTGCTAAGATTTCACGTGAGTTTTTTTTCTTAGTGTGTAAATGACAAATCTGCGTATCAATTTTGCAATAATTCAAAAATATAAATATAATAAATATAAAATATAAATATATAAAGATATAAATATAAATATATTTGCGTATAAAAATCTATAAAAAATACCTTTCTAAAAATTAAAAAGTTGGCAAGTATAAGTATCATTATTATTCACAATATAAATTAAAAGAACTGAGATTATCGGAATTAGTAAGAAATGGAAATATTTTAAACTATATTATTTTTTAAATATAATATTAGTTTAAGTTTACTATTTTAATTGTAGCGTATTCATGAAATTCATAATTGAACGTCTTATTTTGTGTAATAACATATTTCTTTTAATTTATATTGTGAATAATAATGGTACTTATACTTGCTAACTTTTTACTTTTTAGAAAGGTATTTTTTATGTATTATTATGCCCGAAACTTCACCGGGGATGCATGCACTGAGAGAAAGGATTCCTTGTGGCAACTGAATTGTGTACTTGCGGAATCGAATTCTCACGTACTTGCCGCAAATGTTTAATTCTTAATAGTTAAGAACTCGAACTTGAGAAAAGTCTGCACCAGTAAGATAAAAATCCCAAGTACGAAATGTTATTTGACAATTTTCTAGCATATAATGATGCTTTTCAAGCATTAAAATATAAAAAGATCCTATACGTAGACATAATCGTGGCAGGCGAAAACTTATACTAACATGTAACGGCCATATAAACATATTAGCGACTAAAGTACTCAGTTCTTATCTATTAAGATCATGCGTTTAACTGTTAAGAAATATTCATTTGACCGTATTCAAATCCACAAAACTTAACAATTAAGAAATATTATATTCTTTGCCGCAAAGAATCCTTTCTCTCAGTGTACGTATAATCATAGACATCCATGCGTATATATGAAAGTTCATGAATAATTAAGCACGTTCAGGCATAATTGTTCATAATTTTATACAAGCATGAATGTTTATGTTTTCTGAATTAGTAATTTTAAATTTTTGTAAGAACGCATGCACATAAATAATAATACTGTGTCATGCGTGTCTATGCGTACCGAGGCCCCACACAGCATGAAATATTTAAATGTAATCTTTCAAGAAATATTTCAGTGTAATATTTCTAAAATATTTCTGAAATGTTTCTTGTAATATTACCAACAGCCAACATGTAATGTTTTCATGGAATATTTCTGAAATATTTCTGAAATATTTCTTGTAATATTACTAACAATACAAATTGAAAGTTTTCAGGAAATATTTCTGAAATATTTCGTAAATATTACACGATATATTTCAGAAAATATTAATGAAATATTTCCTGAATTATTTCACAAAATGTTACAGAAATATTACTGTAATATTACAAGAGACTATCATTTGAAAATTTTGGAAGCTTTCTTGTAATATTTCTGAAATATTTCGCTAAATATTACTCGATATAATTCAGAAAATATTAATGAAATATTTCCTGAAATATTTCACTAAATGTTACCGCAATATTACTGTAATATTACAAGAAATGTTCATTTGAAAATTTTGGAAGCTATCTTGTAATATTGCCGAAATATTTCATAAATATTACAAGATATATTTCAGAAAATATTAATGAAATATTTCCTGCATTATTTCTCTAAACGTTACAGAAATATTACTGTAATATTACACGACATATTCATTTGAAAATTTTGGAAGCTTTCTTGTAATATTTCTGAAATATTTCGCTAAATATTACTCGATATAATTCAGAAAATATTAATGAAATATTTCCTGAAATATTTCACTAAATGTTACAGCAATATTACTGTAATATTACAAGAAAGGTTCATTTGAAAATTTTGGAAGCTTTTTTGTAATATTTCTGAACTATTTCAGAAATATTACACGATATATTTCAGAAAATATTAATGAAATATTTTCTGAATTATTTCTCCAAACGTTACAGAAATATTACTGTAATATTACACGACATGTTCATTTGAAAATTTTGGAAGCTTTCTTGTAATATTTCTGAAATATTTCACTAAATATTACTCGATATAATTCAGAAAATATTAATGAAATATTTCCTGAAATATTTCACTAAATGTTACCGCAATATTACTGTAATATTACAAGAAAGGTTCATTTGAAAATTTTGGAAGCTTTTTTCTAATATTTCTGAACTATTTCAGAAATATTACACGATATATTTCACGAAATATTAATGAAATATTTCACGAAATGTTATAATTAAAAATAATTAACTAATCATTTTGTTTCTTCACAGAGGAAGCTTTGTGATAGTAAAAAGAAGTTTTGCTAAAAACTTGTTAGAAATATGTTTTGAGATTTAAGAAATCAAAATACACTATTTTTAGAAAATGTCTGTATGGATGTGCATGTGTGTGTGTGTGTGGATGTTAAATTTAAAAAAACAAATATTAAATTTTTTTTTATTTTTCTATGTTTATTTGTTTTTTTATCGTTTTTTCGATTTTCGGGTTTTTGAATACCTTAGAAATAGTATAAAAATACCTAACTTAACCGATCTCAAAGTTTGGATATAACGTTATTTCCTTCTTTTGTTATATACGAAAACGTCATTTTTTGTTGAATTTGGAGAAGAATATTCGCGAACATTTTCAAAATAGTATCATTTTACTATCTCGTGACCTGTATGTTTTTTCATATTTAGTAAACGGCTTTATTTCTTAAATGTATGAGGGAAAATTATTGAAAAAAAAAATTGAGATAATTTGGAATATGGAGAAAAATATTTAATCAAATTTTTGTATCTTGACCATTTTTTTGTCGAAAAGAAAATAGTTTTGTAAAAGAAATTTTTGATGGAAAATTTTTCGAAATATTAGATGATTAGGAATTTTATTAATCTATATGAGGAGGGGGTGAACAAAACCGGATAATTCCACTTCTTGTGAAAATTGATTTTATGTATTTTCTCGTCATAAAACAATGTTGTCTTCATATTTGTGGTGTTACTTTTAATCTAAACTAAAAAAAACAACCATTATAACAATTTGCATCTAAAATAAAAATTGACATATATATAGTCAATTTTTACATGAATCAAATTTTACGAATGTACGCACATTCTTAATTGATAAATAGATTTGCGTATATTCTAATTCTATTAATATAATTAAAAAAATAAACATAATTATAAAAAACTATATATATAATGTACTATACCTACCTAATAATATTATAATGTACTTTTTAAATCTCGCGCGCTATAATCGATAGTCGCGAGATACGACTAGTAATTTGTAGCATACGTCACGTCGTATACCTAGTCTTGCCTAAAATTGTATATGGCGGTAAAAGAGTGACAGATCTCGCACGTGTATACCGGTGTGTCTGACGCAAATAATAAAGAAATCGTAAGTAATTAAAAAAATACTAATTTATTATTACATATTATCATTTATTTTTCAAATAAGAATATTTTTATTGTTCTTTGTTGTTTTTCTTTTCTCGATTCAAGCGGATTACAACTGAGATCTGAACTCAGTGGAGGCTGTATCGAAAGGGCGGATCAATTTAAGAGCGTGAGTACACCATTTTCATCTAAAAAAAATTCTCTCTCTCTCTCTCTCTCTCTCTCTCTCTCTCTCTCTCTCTCTCTCTCTCTCTCTATCTGTCTCTCTCTCTCTCTCTCTCTCTCTCTTCGTGTCATGCACACGAGTTTTTAACGGCAGAAAGAGAGACCGAAAAGCGGCGGCACAAAAAAGGAGAAAGAGAGAGAGAGAGAAGGCCCGTGAATTTCACCGTCCGAGCAAGAAAAATATAACGCGCGACGGGAAAGAGCCGACCTCCTTTCGTGTGATTTTCCACCCCAAAACAACAAACCTTCTCTCTCTCTCTCTCTCTCTCTCTCTTATTTTACTCATGCATACATAATGCCGATTGATGTCATTTAGATACAGTTAGTAAACAGATCTGTTTTTTGAAATATGATTTGAAATGATTTCTGTTTTTTGAAATAATGCTTTCTCGTGAATTGTAGAGTTCAGTTCACTTTAGTGCCGCAATTATACCCCAGTCTACCCTATAATAATAGTAAAATATTCACATATATATATATATATATATATATATATATATATATATATATATATATATATATATATATATATATATATATATATATATATATATATATATATATATATATATATATATATATATATATATATATATATATATATATATATATATATATATATATATATATATATATATATATATATATATATATATATATATATATATATATATATATATATATATATATATATATATATATATATATATATATATATATATATATATATATATATATATATATATATATATATATATATATATATATATATATATATATATATATATATATATATATATATATATATATATATATATATATATATATATATATATATATATATATATATATATATATATATATATATATATATATATATATATATATATATATATATATATATATATATATATATATATATATATATATATATATATATATATAGGTGAATATTTTACTATATTATTTATTTTATTTTGGTTTTATAAATATGTGTTTGCACCGATTCGAAAAACAGCCGCAATAACACTCGATCTAGATGCATTGAAAACACACAAAATCAAGACGAATGTGACAAAAAGTACGATGTGTGCTTTGGGTGAAAAGTATTTTTTTGCCCTTGTGTGATTGCAGTAAGTACGGCATAGTGCGTTTCTTACCCATAAGAATTGTACACGTAATTATTGTGTACAATTTAGCATTGGTCAAATATATCTATATATAATTTGACCAATGCTAAATTGTGTACAATATATACGTGTATAATTCTTATGTGTAAGAAACGCGCTATGCAAAAGCGCACGCGGGCAAAAAAACACTACATTTCACCCTAAGTACACAATATACTATTTTGATTACTATCTTAATTTATTATTTAATTATAATATAAAACTGTTCAAAGCGAATAGCTTTGTGAAAAGGTTTTAACCAAAAAATTGTAATAATAAAATTTTATTACATGGTTTACACCGAAAAACTGCGGTAGAAAGTTTTATAAAAACGTTCAAGCTAAAAAGAAAGTAAATAGAAATTTTTTTAAAAAGATTTGCATAATTTTCTATTATAGAAACATTTTTTCACTAAAACTGTTTATTAATAATTTTAGCTTAGAAAATTTGATCATAACGAAGGTAGGGGGAAAGTTAAAATGAAGCCTAGATACGGCCCTGGTATGTGGGGCTGATTAACTGGCGCATTGTTCACAGTGCCAGGGGAAAACTAGTCCTAAGTTTCACAGTGCCAAGAGGTTCGACTGTAGTACTTTAGTACTTTTTTAAGGGGAAATTGCTCCTGAAAGAACTTTGACACGTATTTATTATTTACATAAAGTACAGATATTATACAAAAAACTTGAAGAATATTAAACATAAACGTTATATAAGAATTCGAATATATATATATACACACACAGCAATACTAGGTGCACAACAGTTGTATTTTATATATATATATATATATATATATATATATATATATATATATATATATATATTTCTGATGTGCGTGTATCGACTAACATAAGATTGCGCGCATATGTACTGATATCATGTATATATCATAATTAGTGACACCTTGTATATGTACCAATTACTGACACCTTGTAATTGTACCAATTACTGACACCTTGTAATTGTACCAATTACCGACAGCCTATACATGTCCTAATTATCGACATCCGAAAATGTCCTAATTACTAACATCATGTATATGTCCTAATTATTGAAATCTTGTATGTGTACTAATTATCAACGTCTTATAAGTGTACAAATTACCGACAGTCTGTAGATGTCGCAATTACCGACATACAATAATGTCCTAATTACTGATATCATGTATATGTCCTAATCACCCACATCATATATATGTACCAATTACCGCACCTTGTACGTGTCACAACTACCAACAGCCTGTAATTGTCCTACTTACCTTCTTCCTGGATATGTCAAAATTACCGACACAATGTATATGTCCTAATTACCGACACCTTGTACGTATACTAATTATAACGGCACATTGTATGACCTTATTATGTCGGATGTCGGTAATTAGGATATATACAGCTGTACCATTGGGTTCATGATCGTGAAAACGTTCGTTATTACATATACATTATGTCAGTAATGAGGACATTATTGGAATTAATAAATTATATAGGGTGTCTGCACCAGTGTCCGAACACTCACCAGTGAATGAACAGCATTGACGAAATAAACAAATTATTTTATAAAATTATATCTACTATGTTTTATAATGCTTTTTGCAATCGTTGAACCCATCTCTGTCATCTTACGTACTATTTCAAGAACATTTTGATTGTTTATTTATACTAAAAACTATTTAATCATGAGTTATTTACAGACATGAAAAATTGTATCAGTGAATGAACATAAGGTTTTACACGTTCATTTACTGGATTTTGCGGTGATTTTATTCTTAAGCATAAATTATAAAGTTTATATATTTTTATTAGCAAAAAAAATATTTTTAACAACTACTTCAATGTTTAAGGAATCAATTCCAATAGTTTTTGACTGCAATTATATTCGATTATCATTACAAAAAATTTACGTAGTTTGGAATTTTCTTAAACGTGCATTCACTGGTGCAGTCACCCTGCGTGCCTCGCCACCTATCGATGAAAAGTCAAGCCGTATTTTTTAATGTACGAAAATGTATAAAAGTATACACAAGTGGATGTATCTATTGTAAAGCTTGTTCCAGTTATAAAAAATATACATTTATATACACTTTTGTATATTTATATATTTTCAATACTTTTTTTCTATAAATTGTCTGAATTTTGCAATAAAAATATTTTGAAGGTTATACGGGCTTATTTGAAACTTATGTCTAATCAAAATTTTAGAATGGTAAAAAAAATTTACTACAAATCTGAGTGTCTAACTCCCACGATGGCAGAAGATCATTTTCTAACCTAAAAAAGTGTATCAAATTTTTGAAGTCTTAGAATAAGGTCTGTACGGATCTTGACAAGGATGCCAAATTACCAAAAATATCAATAATACTTTCTTTTTACAAAATTTACATAGAATTTAACTTAAATTTTTGAAGACCCATACAGACCTTATTGTACGACTTCAAGAATTTAATAATTTTTTTTAGGTTAGAAATTAATCGACTGCTGCATGTTGGGAGTTGTGCAAGCACTTTTGTACAATAAAAAGATAATTACATAATTTTTTTATTTTATTTTCCTGGGTTAATTGTTTTTAGAAATATGCCAAGAAAAAGGAAAGGTTTAATACCTGACAGTTCTCGACATATTCGACGCTTAGTAAGAGAACAAACAGCATCAGATCTACAGGATGTGATACCACAGAGTACTTCAAGTGCAGACATGGAAAATGAAGTATCAAACGTTGCAGCGACAGAAGCCTTGATAATACCGACAGTACAATTACCGACAGAATCAGTACCAGTAGGAATTGTGGCAGCTGAAGTCGAAATATCCGTTGTAACTGATGAAATGCAAATGAAAATAACGAATTTGTTTGAAAATAATACTACTAATAAAGAGCTTGATCGTGCTGAAATACATGGCGGTTTGATAGATTTTACAGAAGAGGATGCTGCAAGAGACGCTGATTCTGATTGTAGATACAGCGATAGCGATGCTGAAAGCATTTATGATTTTGATAGCGATTTCGATGAGCGTGAACAACACGAAGAATTGTATGATTATTTATTAGAACATCCGCAGTCGGTAAAAGATAAAAATTTTCAAAATGCTATTGCAGAGTGGGCAAAGCAATTTCAAATCGCGCATAATGCTTTAAAATCGTTACTATCAATATTAAATGAATACACGGATGTAACATTTCCGAAAGATCCACGGACCGTATTAAAAACGCCGAAATCAACCAAGATAACCAGTATGGGTAACGGTGAATATTATCACCTAGGATTGAATAACGCAATAAAGAAAATTGTCGCTATTCGTCAAGCATTAAATTTAAAATGCAATGATATTCATCTTCTGTTCAACATTGATGGTGCTCCATTAGCTGGAAATTCATCAGAAAAAGGAATGTGGGTGATACTGTGTAAAAATGAAGAATTGAAGGGCGTATATCTTGTTGGCATATATCACGGTATAAAAAAACCTGATGATCCAAATGAATTCTTAAAGCCGTTTGTTGAAGAAGCAAGTGAGCTATTAACGAATGGATATATGCACAATGAAAATCCTGTTAATATTATAATATATGGCTTCATATGCGACGGTCCTGCAAAATCATTCATTTTAAATACGAAATACCCTACTGGTTATTTTAGTTGTAGTAAATGTACAATCGAAGGCGAATATTTTAAATCAGTTTGTTTTCCATTACAAAATTTGAAAACTTTAAAATTTTATTGTAATCATCGATTAAGGTGCGATGAAAAATTTAGAAATCTGGAATATGAGGAAGATTATCAACGGGGTAATACCATTTTAAATCAATTACCCGGAGTTGGATTAGTCTCTGCTGTTCCGTTAGACTCCATGCACCTTGTTTACCTTGGCGTTACAAGGCAATTAATAAGGCACTGGATAGGAAATAAAGGTCGTCATAATAAAAGTTATAAATTATCCGATAGTCAAATACAACAGATTTCAGATAGATTAGAAAGTATGAAGTATATATTACCTAGCGATTTTAATAGGCGTTCAAGATCCCTTGCACATTGGAAACTTTGGAAGGCCACAGAATTTCGGCATTTTTTACTGTATTTTGGACCTTTCATCTTGAAAGATATTCTAGCGCCAAAGATATATAATAATTTTTTATTACTACATATTGGTATAACGATTCTTTCAAATAAAACATTAATATCAGATTCTGCAAATATAGAGTATGTTGAATTAGTATTAATGAATTTTCTTGAAAGTTTCGAAAACATTTATGGCCAGGAAAATGTTACTCATAATATCCATAGTCTGTTACACTTGGCAAAAGATGTAGTAAAATATGGAACACTAGAATCATTTAGCGCATTCCCATTTGAAAATTATATTGGCACCATTAAAAAATATGTAAGAAAAAGCGAAAAACCGTTACAACAAATAGCTAGGAGACTCTCTGAATATGAATCGATAAACGATTTTAAAAACAATTTTGCTGACAAAAAAAATAAAATGCATTTTGAAAAACGACAGTATAATAATATCAGTACATGTAGTCAATGGTACGAGTATCAATATAAAATTCTTACTTTTGATTCGAGTCGCATAGACGTAAATGATAGCCGTAATGACTGCGTTATTCTTACAGATGGCACTATTGTAAACGTCCTTAATTTTGTAATCAAAAATAATATTCCACATTTAATAGGAAAAATTTGCGATTTTTTTCTATTTCGGACGACATATTTAGTCGTAGTTTGACGGAGGGTTCACTCAAGTTCTATTGAAAAGTTTTCTACAGTTCCACCGCTATTATAACCACTATTGCTTAGTTAAAAAAGCAAACGTAATAAACAAACAGAATCATTTAATTTTCCATATTTTCACAACTCAGTTAAATATGTTTTTCTAGTGTTTTTAAATTTTGAATATTATTTTTAGTTTTAAATTATATTGTATTTTTTATAAGTACGAAAATGTAAAAGAATGAAGTTAAATTTATATTATGAGCGTTGTTTATTTAGTACACAGAAATTATCTCTGAATGCTTGTAGAGTAGTTGGTTAAAGTAGGTTTCTAAGCTTAGGACGTAAAGAGCAATGCTAAAATACTACTTTGCATGTTAGAGTGGATTTGCTGTGTTTTTACTTACGAAAAGAACGTTGTGAGATCTATGTATCGTACTGGAAATTGTGGGTTTGTATTAGCTTGGAAAACTTATAAAAGGTTTAAAAATCTTACGAATTGGTTATATTTGTATTTGAATGATTTTAAGAGAAACGACTAATGTTAAGAATGAGTGCTTATACATCTAGCTACGATAATTCCGGCAACAATAACAATTTATAATTGTAAATTTTTTTATTTTATAATTCTGCATTAAGGAGGCTCTTGCGCTAGAAGCTACATGAAAAACTACAAGAAAAAAAAATTGTTAAAGAAAATCGATTTTTTTGTTTTATGCCCTATATCTAGCGCAAGAGCCTCCTTAAATAAAGTTTTTATTTATTTTGCATGTAGCAACTGTAGTAATTGATGGGGAGAAATGTGCCTGCGTTTTTTAATTATATAACTAGTGCAAGAAACTATAACTTTTATGTTATAAATATTTTATAACCAATTTTTTTCATCAAGGGAATTAAATAAGGTTTTTTCAAGGGTAGTTTTTGAAAGTATGGTAGAAAATTGCGCATACCGAGCGTGTTCAACAAAAATGTTGAAAAATGTCCATTTTTGACATTCTTACAGAGATAATGGACCTTTTTTATTTTTTATGTAACTATCTTTTTGACACGCTTATAAATGAAAGCCCGTAACCTCTTTAAAGTAAATTTATCTTAGATATAAAATAAAAGTGGATGGTGTTTTTACGTTTTAATTATGGTGTCTCTTGCTAATACAATTTTTTTTATCTAATAACTATTATGCATAGAAATGCTTTTATAGAAATATCGCCAAGGAGTCTCACAGACGCTACGTCGCGGCATGCGTTACTAAATTTCACCCTGCGGTTGTAAAGAATTAAGAAAATAAAATAATTTTGATCTGCGTTGTGCACAACTCAAAATGCGCAATCCTCTGCAACTTACATGCATGGAAATACGCCCTATCATGCCATTGTGTAACACGAGGAGAATGTTATATTTCACCCTAGCTAGAAATAGCTTATTTTCTCCCCCCCCCCCCCCCTTTTGCACAATACATTATTATACTTTGTAAATTTTAAATTTGTATCAATGTTTGTTTATAACTTTTTATATAGCATGGCGCAGTGAATGATGTTAAATGTTGCTGGGTACGATGAAGATGAATGCTTAAAATCCTGCTGTGTGATAATTCCTATCATCACATTAATCGAAAATTATTATTTTTTCTTATTTAAGGTACATCAAGAATTTGAAGGAACCGAGACTGCCGACAAATTTTTATATCCAACGTTTTATCAATGGTGACAATTGTATATGTATAATATACACAAAACATGCTTTATATTTAACTATCATTCCATTTTTAGGCAAGACAAGTAATTCAAAATAACTGAAATTTTGTAAAAGAATGTCCTAATAAGTTTGAAATATATTAAGTACTGTAAGCGAGTTAAAAATATTTTTCAATTACATGTCTGTCCGTCTAATATTATATACAAATTTCAAAAATATGTTGTTTTATACATGATTATTTATGTATATTGTGAACGCATTTTTAATGGCATTTGGCGAAATAACGATTTTCATTCACTTTTCTAATGAAACTATATATCACTCTCGCTCTGCCTCTCTCACAATCTCCTCTCCTGCACCCCCCTTTCTCCCCGCTCTCTCTCTCTCTCGCTCTCTCTCTCTCTCTCTCTCTCTCTCTCCTTCCACCACCCCAGATTGGTAATTATGGACTTTTCCGGAATATAAATTTAAACACATGATTAGCTAAATTTCTCATTCAATAACGCATTTAATATATTATCGCCTATTCATTTATAATTTTTTGTTTTCATACTTATATAGTAATAATAATAATGGTTTAGGTCCTGTTTATGAAAAGTAAAGGCGGTGCCAACGCTCACGACATGACGTACAATTCGTTAGCTGCCGTCATAACGAATAGAGTTGCTGATGGATACAGTTTCGCAGGTCATAAGAAAAAGAAGGAATTTTCCCAATTGTCCTTATGCAGTTGCATTTATCGTAAGTTTTTTTTACCAAACACTTTCGAAGAGTCTCTACCATTTTCTAAAATGTATTAAAACAAATATAGTACGTTGAAATTTATTTATTAAATTTTTAATAAATTTTCATGCTGGTTAAGCTTTTTGACAAAATATACAAATAAAAATAAAACAAGTAAAATAATAATAATAAATATATATAATATAAAAATATTAATCGTTTACAAGATTCTTGACAATTAATTTTATTTTTATTTTTATACATTCAATGCAGTATTTTTATCGAATTTATTTTAATTTTTTTAAATTCTACAACTTTATTGGATTGTATGCTCATTTTCGCTAACCTCATTGTAGAATTCCAAAAAAAATTCAAACTCATTCGATTAGATGTTAATTATAACGTCGAGTGTACCAATTTTTAACACTTCATCTTTTGCGAAAATTTAACAAAAAGATTTTTTCTCCATATAATGGTAAAGACTCCTACATTTCAGTAATTATTAACACATAACAGGTATTTTGCACTATTTTTTCACAGATGCTGTAAAGCCGATATTTTCAGCAACCGATACAGACCTGAAGACCAGCGTTTCAAAATGGCTGGATGCTGCAGGAACGCGATTCAAGCGTGAGCAAAAGTAAGCATTTTATATATTATTTTTGGAAGTTAAAATCTATCATGCGACCTATGGCAGAATACTCCGTCGTCAGCCATTTTTCATATATATGTAGATATACGCTTTCTCGTGTTAACGAGAAAAGCATCTCAGACGAAAGAGTAACTTTTTTACTAGCGCCATTGCTGCCGTCATGATAGTTTTTTTCCACAACCGAAACATGATTGTTTTTATTCATTATAATAATTCATTTATATATTTATTTTTCAGCACTGCTGGTCTAAAGAGGAAAACCTTTAGTCTACTACATCCTCCTGAAGAATAAAAAATACATTTTTATTACTCATTATTTTATAATTATTCAGTAAACATTTTTTAAAATAAATTTTCTATTTAAAATATATTTCCGATTAATTTTTGGATAAAATTCCTTACAGTTGATGGACTTTGTATGCCAAGAACGATTCAGTGAAGCCGTTTGATCTTGGAAATATTACAGAGATATTTCAGAAACATTTCATGCGATATAACGCTAAACATTTCTGAAATATTTCTGAAATAATTCAAGAAAGATTCAGAAAAGCCGTTCTATGTTGGAAATATTACAGAGATATTTCAGAAACATTTCATGCAATATTACGCTAAACATATCTGAAATATTTCTGAAATATTCCAAGAAAGATTCAGAAAAGCCGTTCTATGTTGGAAATATTACAGAGATATTTCAGAAACATTTCATGTAATATTACGCTAAACATTTCTGAAATATTTCTGAAATATTCCAAGAAAGATTCAGAAAAGCCGTTCTATGTTGGAAATATTACAGAGATATTTCAGAAACATTTCATGTAATATTACGCTAAACATTTTTGAAATATTTCTGAAATATTCCAAGAAAGATTCAGAAAAGTCGTTCTATGTTGGAAATATTACAGAGATATTTCAGAAACATTTCATGTAATATTACGCTAAACATTTTTGAAATATTTCTGAAATATTCCAAGAAAGATTCAGTAAAGCAGTTTGATGTTGGAAATATTACATAGATATTTCAGAAACATTTCATGTAATATTACGCAAAACATTTCTGAAATATTTCAGAAATATTCCAAGAAAGATTCAGTAAAGCAGTTTGATGTTGGAAATATTACATAGATATTTCAGAAACATTTCATGTAATATTACGCAAAACATTTCTGAAATATTTCAGAAATATTCCGTGAAATATTTCTTTATATAGTAATGTTTATAATTTGGAATATTTACTTAATATTTCGGATATATTTCATGAAATATTACACGAAATATTCATGAAATATTTCTTGAACATTACATGAAATATTACAATGCCCCATATAGGCGGACATAACAATATTACAGTAATATTTCACTGAAATATTTCTGTAATATTTCAAATCTTACAAGAAATATTACAGTTATATTTAGGAAATATTTCATGCTGTGTGGGGCACTTTTATACACTTTCACGCATCTTTATGCGTATACGTACGAGTTCAAGAAAACATTTAAAAAAATTTGATTTTTCTTTCAATTGGGTTTCTTACATCAACATACATGGAAATATACGTTGTAGCACGTACATTCACTTGCATGCATGTGCAGGCACGCTTATGTATGTTCATGCATGTTCATGCTAATTTAAAATATAGCGCAATGCAGAAAAATGTAATTATAAAGACTTAGGCACACGCAGACATCATATGTATTCAATTTGAGTTTTTACTGCTCTATTTAGTATTTGCGTGGACTTAGAAATTTTTCGAGTTTCAATCGAACATACACGGAGAGAAGAGATGTATTAAAAATGACTATTTCCTGTATGAAAATTACTATTTTATAAAGGAATGGTGAGATTTACTTGCATTCGAATGCTTTTTACTGTATTTTGTAGCAGTCATTGTTAAACGTATATATGATATTCTTCAATTAAATCATATGAAATATTACTATCTACTTCAGTAAAAACTGTCATTTATTGAATTTACAAAAGAGTGTAGTAATTTGTGTTAAATATTATAGCAAGAAATACTTTAAATTATAGTAATATTTGTTATATTTTCCGAATACTATATTTTTTAGTAAATTTTACGTACTTACGTATTAAATTCTCGTAAACATTTTAGTAAACCGTCTTGATTAAAAAAATGTAACCTCTAAAACTTATACGTAATTTTTTTGCAACTGACCACGATACTTTTAATTCGATGATACACGATCTTTTTCATTATATCAATACATGTAAGTTAATTAGAACTGCAATACTGAATAAGTATATCATTATTTAATTAATGTTGACAAGATAAGCGTAAACGAAAATAAAGCCTAGTGTAACTTATAAGGATGATTCAAAGTATACTAACCAAGGATCATGATGGTGCAGTGGGTAGAGCGTCCGATCTAGGAGCTGAGAGTCGCCGATTCAAATCTTCACGAGGTCGGCTTTTTCGGTAAAAATAATTTTATTTAAAATTAAAGTGTACAAATATAAAAAATATAATATCTAGAATAAATAACAACCAGGAAAATATGAATTGAAAAAAAAAATTATAAATGTGAATTTTAAAATTATTATTTAATATTTTAGAAAATTGGTACATTAAATAGTAAAAATTGATAAAATACAAGTATGTCCCAAACATTACAACAGAAAATAATAAAATATCCTTCATATATTAATAAGAATTATAAAATCGTTTATCTCCGTGTACGCTACTACATATAAGCTAAAAATAATTGTTGATATATATATACAACGAGCTTGATAGCTTACCCGGCTAAGTCCTGGTAACAAACCCATTACAATTCTGTTTCAATTATGCTGCAATTTCCTTGCTAGGTATGTAAATTACAGCAGAACATGCGTTGTCTGTTTCGTCATTCTACTATGTTTCTGCCGGTAGACAATTTTATCAAGCACTTTACAGCAGACTTGCGGCAGACTTATGGCAGCTAAAGTGCACTCAAGTAGGTCATATTTTTTGCACTCATTCATGCAATAGGATTGCAACTGTCTTACAGTAGCTGAAATGCAACATGGGGAAACTATTTTGGACTCGCGCGAGCAGCAGAATTGCAGTAGACAATTGCGTCATGGCCTTTGCAACATAATCGCGGCAGATTTGCGTCAATGAAAATGCACTTAACAGGTTTACACTATGCAAGCGCGCGTGCAGTAGAATTGCGCTAAACTTGTGTCAGTCAGAGTATATATCCGAATCAAAATATAAACCCTTTAATATATTGAGTTACTTTATACTCTATACATGTATTGAATTATAAAACATCAAATTATTGATTTACGTTTATGAAATAATTATGTCTAATAGCTATAGAACATTAAAGAGATTGTCTACCACTAAATAGTCCTTGAAAGATAAATTGGTATAACAGTGTATGCACCTACATAAAATTCTGGTAATATAATTGTTCAAAGAATATGTAATCAAAATATACATTTGAATATGAAAAAAAATATTAATGAATTTATAAACAAATACATATTTAGAAAATATTTGAATTCACTTTTATTCTACAATAACACGTACGTAGGTAGCTCTGAGATTCATAATAGAGATAAACTACATTAATAAAAAGTATAAACAAACAAAAATGTGAATAACAAGTATTTTTTACATGCTTAAAACAATATTAATATTTCTACAGTTAATGTTGTAATAAATTTTTCAAAGCTTATAATCATTTCTGAAGAATACATAAAAGTTTTAGAATCAAACATTTTTTCCATATAAAAACAATCTGTTTGAAAAAAGTGTGGTCCAAAGACCACGTGCGTGTTCGCGGATTAAATAAATTAATATTAAAAAATATAATATATTTTATAAACGGAAAACTTAATAAATTTAAGCGTGGTAAACTTAAGCACTAAAAAAGAAGTTACTGAAAATGATTTTAATTAAATATTTTTTATTTGATTGTAATTTTTCAATATTTATTTTATCAAATGTACTGGATAAAATTATTGAAAATATGCTTAAGTAGAATCAGGAAATTGTGTGCAAGTCTATATTTCATTGAATTATTTAAACTTATTTTGTAAAAATATTAATTTCGGTAGATTTGAAAATATAGGGTAAATCCACCTCCCCTATTACTCTTATCTAAGTTTATTTTTTAAAAAACGTAAATAACCATTTTTAAATGATACACGAATAAACTTAATGCTATTATTAACTCCACACGAAAACAAGTACATCGACATACCATTTATTTATATTAGATTATTTAATATCTTGAGATTGGAATGAACACAATAAAGCTGTAAAGATAAAATGTACTCGATAAAACATAGCTTAATAAGTACTATAGATATAACAGATTATATAATAACATGCCTAATTTGATGAATATGCAACATTTAATGTATGTTTTAATCGAATTTGGTAACAGGATGGCAGTAACAGGTTTGAACAGGTTTTCTTATTTTATTATATTTCGAATTGGAAACATTAGTATTTTGAATATTATAAATTTATTATATTAGAGCTAAGGTATTAAACAATGATAAAAAAAAGAATCTCCACTATTTAAGGTGAAGAAAACAATAAATTTGTATAATATTTTAAAGGAGAATTGGCAGTAATCGGGGGTCTTACCTTATATAGAACAAAACTTTTGAAGATATATATTGAAAGATTCATATATCTGAAAAATAAATTTAATTCCTTTTATACTTTAGCAAAACTTATTTTACAGCATTATTTACTTATAAACAATTAGCTTGCTCGCCTTACGCTTATATACAATTCAAGCATTTTTTCGGTAGATTGCATACTAAAAATAAATAATATTAAAAATAATGTATAGAACATCATATAAATAATATACAATTGTGATATTATTTTGTAGGTTTACCATATTAATTAATGTGTATATAGAGATAATATATTTTTTTCGATGATGTCTCAACTAGATGTAACTAATGAAAAGAACATTAAACATGTTTTATTATTTAAAATAAAGTGTTCAATATAAATTATAAATGCGCCTTATTACAAAACGCTAACGTCGAGTATATGCCATTTTACGCCGAGTGTGTAATTCCTGAACAAGGTCTTGTTCTTCGCTACTTTTTTGATTTCGGGTGTAACTTTGGAAACTCGGGCTCAAATCCCCATTGCATAAATTTTCGTTATTTACTTTTTTATACTTCATAATGTTTTGAGAATAATTAACAATATATATTATATACTTCATCATTTTTTAACTAATGATTTACATGTTTAGTTAAAAAAAAGAGACTTTTAGAGGTGTGTAATCGAGCTTCTGCAAGACTTGCGCACTGTTACCGCATTTGACCTGCTGCAAGTTCCACCTAGCAATTCTTGTGCAATTTTGCTACACTTGTACATGCGTTATTGTGACCTAAAATTTGTACTTGACCTTCCATAAGACTTGCGCAATTCTGTTGCTATTTTAAAATAAATATTTAAAACTACATGCAACATACTGCCTGTTAATTCATGAACCTGAATTCCCATGATTGAATATCCCCGGTAAAATCTCATGCATGATCATGACCATTTTTTCCCTACACCTGCACTGAAAGTATCACTTTTTCCCCCGTGTGCTTGGAGAGAAATGTATATTTTCGGTGCTCGTGTGAGGAATAGTATATTTCGCATCTAGGGAGGAAAAGTATCGGCTAGTCCATAGCATGTGTAAATTGCCACCCGAGCCGAATATCCAGTCATATTAGACTTAAAAAGTAGTGTTTTGGGAAATCGCTTAAAGAGGATATGTTGCAGTGGAATCTGGTAGAAGAAAGTGTCATAAACATAGGAAAAATAAATGAGCTTCGAGGGAAGTGGTGCAACATTGTTTAAATAATGAAAACGTTCACGAAAAAACAGTTTTTTGGCTCTAGAGAAAAATGTATTGCTACTATCTAAAAATATCTGCTTATAGGCATCACAAATACCTACTAAATGAGATCCCGGAAGTTAAAAAATATTAATTTGTTTATTTATAAAAAATAAGAAACCACGATAATAAGCATCTTTTTAAATCATTTTTAATTACTTTAAATAATGCTCATAGAACTTTGAAAGTCTGTGACAATGAAGCTATAACAGTACTTATAATGTGTAAAAAATTTCATCAAAAGATATTTATTAATTGTTGCAAAATCCATTTTGCAATTAAAAAAACCATTCTGGCAAAACTTAATTTCTACAGCTTTGGGGAGGTACTTACAACTGTTTGAGATCTCATTCTCGTCTTTAAGACTTGTATTATAATAAACAACTTGAATCTAAACGATTTCTTGAGTTTAAACTATTTAAAAATGGCGTCAAAGAAAGGGTCGTTTTTTCGTCATAAACAAAAGGGCACAGTATCATAAATAATATGTTAATTTAAATTATACATAGATATTTGGAAAGCTACTATTATTTTGTAAATTTTAAGCCCCGAAAAGTTACTCTACGATATCTGCAAGCCAAAAAATTTTTTTTTCTTTAATTAATTTGAGCTATATATGCAATATTAAGAATCGAATTAGATGGATATTTTAAGTATGTGTGCAAAAAAGTGTGAATAAAGTAAAGCTAAAATTGTTCTATAAAAAAAAATCGATAAGCATAGCTATATCCGAGTCAGCGGCTGCCAGCACAGCGGGCGACGGCAGCGGCGGCAGCGCGCGCAGGCGCATACTACGGCACTCGTGACGGCGCGCGCGCTCGTTTTAAAATCACATGTACTCGGTATATTGATTATCTCAGATTAATATGAAGGCAAGTTCGATATTTTTCTTTCATTTAATTTTCATCGCTTCAAAAAATAAAAATTACGTGCCTTTAGTTTTTTATATTCTTTGAAAAAACATGAAATGTTACAAAATCTGTAAATTCAACTTTATTTTTGAAGAATATTATATTTTCAATGTTACATTTGTTTACTATATATATATATTTCAAATTGTTTTAGTACTACTACAATATATAGTTTATGATATTACAATATAATAGATTTTTGTTTATTATATAATAAATAAAAAAGTAATATTTAAAAATACAGTGTTGAAAGTAAAACGCAGGTATATTTTCATGCAAATATATTATTTTGTATTATATTATATTATTTTCATATAATTATTATAGATTTATATTAATATGAAAGAAAAATATCGAATTTACCTTCGTATTAATCTGAGATAATCAATATACCAAGTATATGTGATTTAAAAGCACGCGCGCGCTGTCACGAGTGCCGTAGTATGCGCCTGCGCGCCGCCGTCGCCCGCTGTACTGGCAGCCGCTGACTCGGATATAGCTATGCTTATCGATTTTTTTTATACGACAATTTTAGCTTTACTTTATTCACACTTTTTTGCGCACATACTTAAAATATCCATCTAAATTATGCTATTTTTTTTCGAATCTTAATATTGCATATATAGCTCAAATTAATTAAAAAAAAAATTTTTTTGGCTTGCAGATATCGTAGAGTAACTTTTCGGTGCTTAAAATTTACAAAATAATAGTAGCTTTCCAAATATCTATGTATAATTTAAATTAACATATTATTTATGATACTGTGCCCT
Organism: Gastracanthus pulcherrimus; assembly: GCA_949152435.1. Taxonomy (NCBI): domain Eukaryota; kingdom Metazoa; phylum Arthropoda; class Insecta; order Hymenoptera; family Pteromalidae; genus Gastracanthus; species Gastracanthus pulcherrimus. The sequence goes on from OX424574.1 coordinate 54,326,655, forward strand.
TTTGTTTATGACGAAAAAACGACCCTTTCTTTGACGCCATTTTTAAATAGTTTAAACTTAGAAACTCGTTTAGATTCAAGTTGTTTATTATAATACAAGTCTTAAAGACGAGAATGAGATCTCAAACGGTTGTAAGTACCGGCTCAAAGCTGTAGAAATTAAGTTTTGCCACAATGATTTTTTTAATTGCATAATGTGTTTTGCAACAATTAATAAATATCTTTCGATGAAATTTTTTACACATTATAAGTACTATCATAGCTTTATTATCACAGACTTTCAAAGTTCTATGAGCATTATTTAAAGTAATTAAAAATGATTTAAAAAGATGCTTATTATCGTGGTTTCTTATTTTTTATAAATAAACAAATTAATATATTTTAACTTCCGGGGTCTCATTTGGTAGGTATTTGTGATGCCTATAAGCAGATATTTTTAGATAGTAGCAATACATTTTTCTCTAGAGCCAAAAAACTGTTTTTTCGTGAACGTTTTCATTATTTAAACAATGTTGCACCACTTTCCTCGAAGCTCATTTATTTTTCCTATGTTTATGACACTTTCTTCTACCAAATTCCACTGCGAGATATCCTCTTTAAGCGATTCCCTAAAAAAATTAATATGACTGGACTAGAAGGCGAGGGTGGTAAACACGTGCTATGGGGTAGTCATTTTTCCTCCCGTGGTGCGTATACTATTTTTCACCATACCCGGGTCGAAAATGACACAGTTTCGGAGTCGGGAGGAAATGTGGTGCTTTCGGCTAGGGTATGGTGAAAAAATAGTATACGTACCATTGGATGTAAAATGGCGACCCCATAGCACGTATTTGCAATTTACACGCGTTACGGACTCGCCAATTCTTTACCTCCCTAGATGCGTAATATATTATTACCCAAGCACCAACATACACATACACAGTTCGCAAACGCAGACACAAATTAAGTCACTTGTTATACACATAAGCTTTTACTTACACACAAACATCAAAACTCATCAACTCACCCATCCATTATATACGAGGGTAGTTCAATAAGTCTTTAGAATGACCAACAGATGGCGCGCGAATCGCTCCAAATCATCTGTTTTCAGTCAGCACCACTCCCGACTAGATATATGGTGCAGTCACAGTCCACATCTTCTGAGTTTACGTGTTTTTATAACCAATTGAAAAAAAAAAATTGTTTGTTAAGAAAAATGGAAAAAAACGAGTTCAGAGCGGTAATTAAACATTTTCATTTAAAGGGTTTAACTCCATATGAGATAAAAAATGAATTGGACTCAGTTCATGGCACATCTGCCCCTGCCTTAGCAACGGTTTATAACTGGGTAAATGAATTTAAGTGTGGTCGTACATCAATAAGTGACGAACCACGTTCAGGAAGGCCCGTAGAAGCAACTACTCCCGAAATCATCAATAAAATCCACGATATGGTGTTGAAGGATAGAAGATTAAAAGTGCGTGAGTTAGCTGAGGCCACAAGGATATCTATAGGTGCAGTTGTTTCAATTCTACATGAAAAATTAGGCATGAAAAAGCTATCGGCAAGATGGGTGCCGCGTTTGCTCTCAGCTGAGAATAAACGCAATAGAGTGGTCGCCTCTGAGGCTCTTTTGGCGCGCATAAGTCGGAATCCTGAGGAATTTTTTCGTCGATTTGTGACTGTGGATGAAACATGGATACACCACTACACTCCTGAGACAAAGGAACAATCCAAACAGTGGATTTCCACAGGCGAACCAGCTCCAAAGAAGGCAAAGACCGTAAAGTCAGCTGGTAAGGTTATGGATACAGTTTTTTGGGATGCACGTGGAATTATACTTATTGACTACTTGGAAAAGGGTAAAACAATTACTGGTGAGTATTATGCATCATTATTAGAGCAGCTGAAAGAAGAAATTAAAAAAAAACGACCACATTTGGCGAGAAAAAAAATTCTCTTTCATCACGACAACGCCCGAATTCACACATGCTTCGTTTCAATGGCTAAAATTGAAGAACTAAAATTCGAATTGGTCGAACACCCACCGTATTCACCAGATTTAGCCCCCAGTGACTTTTTCTTATTTCCAAACTTGAAAAAATGGCTCGGTGGACAGAGATTTACGGACAACGAAGACGTCATTGCCTCTGTAAGTGCTTATTTTGAGGAACTTCCGAAAACGCACTTTTCTGAAGGATTAAAAAAACTTAAAAAGCGATTGACCAAGTGTATAGAGCTCCAAGGAGATTATGTTGAAAAATAAAAAAAAATTTACCCAAAAAAAAATTGTTTTTATACTTTATTCTAAAGACTTATTGAACTACCCTCGTATATATATATAAACAGAAAACTTTTTATGTTTAAAAGCAATAATTCTGAAAATTTGTATGCTACCACAACATAATAATATCTTAAATTTTACCGTTGTAAAACTTCAAAATCTTGATACTACACGTCACAATAAATCACTATTTTCAATACCATATTTATTAAAGGAACTTTGATTCTCGCACGATTCGAGTAAACATGATGAACGAAAATTTTTTTTCGATGGTTATTCGACCCCTTTTATCGTGAATTACAAAAGGAGCTGAGCACTTTTTCGTTAAAATTATTTTATTATTTTTTTGAGAGATTCACCCAGTTTTTAAAAAAATATTAAAAAATCTTTTTCAAAAAACTTTTGAATCTTCGAAAAAAAAAAAAAAAAAATTTGAGTCTTTACAATAATAAATTTTAAGACATTATTGTGTGCTTTGGGTTTAACCCAGGTCTTAAAGGTTCAAATAACATGTATCAATAGTTTCCGAAGCCATTATCATTACCTGCACCCCTCCCCCCCCCCTAATACATATGAGAGCGGGGCTAACTCGTACACTTTTATTGTTGGCATTTATTTCTCGCTTACAAAGAAAAATAAAAAATTGGTCACTGGTGAATTGTCAAAATTATGCCTCCAATTAACAATTTCAATTTTTTTTAAGTTAAATTTTAATTACTTAGTATGGTCAATGTATCTTTAAAAAAAAGTAATTTTGTACGATAACTCGTTAGCCCCACGTCTGGGATAAAGTCGTACAAACTTTGGGGCTAAATTATCCCATTTAAAATACATGTACGACTTAGCCCCGTGGACGATGTACGAGTTAGCCCCAAAATTGAAAATAACTTGATATCTATCCCGAGTAAAAATGATTTTATGTATAATTATATATGGTAACATATAAAAATCATATATGATTATATATGACTATACATGGTTATATATAGTTGTATACAATTATATATCGATTAAGATTATATACAATTGTATATGAATATATATAATAATATATAGTTATATATAAGCATATAGAACTATATACAAGTTGAAATTCATGAATCATGAAAATTTTATATATAACTATATATATGTATATATAACTGTATATGATTGTATATTAATTTATATAACTAAATATATTTATATATACACTATTATATACAAGTATATAAAACTATATACAATTATATATAGAAGTTTATTTACAATTGCGGTTGGTATGAGGAACTGTATATATATGATTATATACCCTAATGAAAAAAACCTGCAGGAAATCCTGGAGGAATTCCTGCAGGGAATCCTATAGGAAACTCTGCAAAAGACCTGGAGGATTCCCTGCAGGATTTCATGCATGGTTTTCGTATTGTTTTCCTGCAGGAATTCCTGCAGGAATTTTTCTAGAATGGGAAATTGTTCATAATATTGTTGAAACCGATAAAATAAGTGAAAATTATCAACAATTTCTCATTCTAGAAAAATTCCTGCAGGGAATCCTACAGGTATCCTGCAGAGTTTTCTGCAGGATTCCCTACAGGAATTCCTCCACGATTTCCTGCAGGTTTTTTTCATAAGGGTATGTTCGTATACAGTTACATATAAAACATTTTACTTTTACGATGGGTTTTTATATAGTTATATAAGATTATATATATTTATATATAAGAACATATTTAATATTCTAGTGTTCTTAAACTATTTTTTGTGATTGATGGCGAGGTTTAGGTAGTGCGCTTTGTAGGTTTTGGTGTCTAGATGTAGATACAGGCCAGACATCGAGGTATCGCGACTTCGTCATCGACCGTCATAATTACTTCGACCACACTCTTCGAGAAGTATGTTCATATAGACACAACATAAGCTACGGAGCGCGCTACCTAGACTCGTCATTGGCAACCAAATCACCTGGACGCCTCCTCCGTCGAGTTCATATATATAGACATTAAAAACTACAAAGCGCACTATCTAGACCTCGGCATCGGTTATTATAACACCTAATAGACGCTATCTCCAACCAGTACCTACATCTATATACAAAAAACTACGGAGCGCGTCACCTAGACCTCCCCTGGTTAAAAATACTTAGAAGACCGGGTTGTAAAATAAACCTATATGATCTTATACGCTTTTATCCGGATTTTGAAACCTATTTCATATGGTCATATCCAAATCAATACAAAGTTGGTTATTTCCGGATACGTGCGGATAAAACAGGATGAGATCAAAAAGTCAATCCTGTCTTGTCCGAAATTTGAACCCGGTTTTATCAGGTCTTATCCGGTATTATAAGTTTTTTTAACCTTCCACCCGCGCGTATATGTTGACATCAAAAACTATGGAGCGCATTATCTAGACTTCGTCATCGGCCACCATAACCACCTGGATACCTTCTTCGTCCAGTAGTTATAGCTACTCTTATGAAAATCCTGGAGGAATGCCTGCAGGGAATCCTGCAGGAAACTCTGCAAGAGACCTGGAGGATTCTGTTTTATATTGTACTGTTTTCCTGCAGGAATTTTTCTAGAATGGGAAATTGTTGATAATATTGTTGAAAACGATAAAATAAGTGAAAAATGTATTTATTTTAGGTGTTACCATCCAGATGATACCACCAAAACTCAGGGATTGAGCTTCTTAGATCCAAAATTAAAAATAATTTGTTTATTTAACAATTTAATAAATAAACATTAAGAAGCTTAGTCCCTGAGTTTTGGTGTTATCATCTGGATGGTAACACCTAAAATAGGTACATTTTTCACTTATTTTATTGTTTTCAACAAATTTATAAACAATTTCCCATTCTAGAAAAATTCCTGCAGGAAATCATGGAGGCATTTCTGTAGAGTTTCCTACCGGATTCCCTGCAGGAATTCCTCCAGGATTTTTTTCGCAAGAGCATACACAAGAAACTACGGAAACAGTACAAAAACCATGCAGGAAATCCTGCAGGGAATCCTCCAGGTCTCCTGCAAAGTTTCCTGCAGGATTCCCTCATGGTTTCATGGTAGTTTTAGATGTATATTTTATGAAAAAACAAGATTTAAAATGGTACTATAACTCAGTTACGAGAAAAAAATGAAAGAAATTAGCTTATTTCACCAAAGTTATGACAGTTATGGGATTTAACATGTAAATCTGTTTCTGATAAAATAAGCCAATTTCTTTTCAATAACCTATATACAAAGGTACACTGAGAAAAAGGATTGTCTATCACATCAATACTTTTATATTTATATGATAAGTATACCGGTATTGCTCGAATAACCATATATATTGATGTCGTAGCTACATTATGGTTGTTGTTAGTTTAGTTCGATCAACCAGATTAATTTAATTAATTAAAATAATTGCACTCAGTCCTAGTTTGGCTGTGAATCATTACTAACCGTACCACATTAGTTTTCTTCTAGCTAGTCTAGTAATCGTTTCTACCCCAGATAGTAGCCGTTATTCCTTTTTTCTCAGTGTGCTAAAGCTGTTAGTGGCGGTTATTCATACCTGCAAACCTTTCAGCACTAAGTTATGCGTATATGTATATGTATAGCGTATAAGCAGTCCTATACGTTATAAGCCATCCTAGAATATATCCGGTACTCTACCTCTCTCTCGCCCGAGTCAACCCCGGCGCAGTACAAGTACAACTCGAGAGAGGATACCTATATATACGGACGCTGTGCGCACGCACCTGCATGTATATAGTTATAGCGCACACCCACCCAGTCGCTGGCGCACCCACACCGCGCGGCTCCGGTCATGTATAGAAATACACGGAGACAAACACAGGCTTGGAGAAAGTAGCAAGGCTTGCGCTGCGTGTACATATACATCGGATCTGCCCGATCTGCTACTCCCGCCGTGGCGCGACCTAACCGAGTCGACGCAAAAGCAAAGTGGAGTCGACAGCGGCGAGCGCTGCGCCAGCGCACACACAGCCAAAGAGAGCTCAGTCACAAATCGCCCGAGTGTCGCGCAGGATCGGAATCTCACTGTCCCTCTCCGTCACATCTCATCTCGGTCGGAATTGCGGCGTGCGCTACAGCGTAGACTGCCCGCATACCCTGCACGCAAGGATCATTCCTCGTTGTGCTCGTATTTATACAGCATCCGTCTTCTGCTCCGGAGCGCAAGGACTGCATAAGGTAAGAGCCCGCATCCGAGACGGCGAAAAAGTGCAGAGCGACGGAGTGCAGTGCAGTGCAGTGCAGTGCAGTGCAGTGCAGTGCATCAGCTGCATGCAGCCGCCGTCGCCGCTGACACCGCCGCCGCCGCGAGGTTAAAGGGACAGCGGCCGCTTTTCTTATCTCACGAACGGTACAAAGGAGAGGACAGAGGCTCCGCGGGTGGTCCGAATTCCGGAGCTGATTAATAGCGATATAGTGTGTGGTGTGTCGGGGGCACTCGCGAGTGTGCCGCCGCCGCCACTCTCCGTGTGCTTTGGTGTCTGTTGTCCGACAGGTACATAAGGTATCGGCGCGCCGAGATGCAGCGTTTCTCCTGGTTCTTCGTGGCGACGGCCGTCGGCTGCTGCTGCTGCGTCCTGCTGGCCACGCTCGACCCGGTCACGGCCAAGAGCGCTAAGCGAAAATTCGACGGCGACTTCGAGTTCGCCGAAGAGGTGAGCTGCTGCTGCTGCTGGTGATGATGATGATGAGCATGAGGATGATAATGATCCCGATTCTGTTCTCCCTTTATTTTAATTCCTCTTTCGCTTCCCCGTTGCTTGATCCTTCTCTCGGTCTGCGTTGTCGTTTTCTTGAGTTATTGCCGGCCGTAAGGACTCCCTAGTGGCGCGCCATTTTTTTCGGCTATACGCCGTGTGCTGTCGTTTGTACGTGCATCGTGGCCTCGACCACAGGCACTTAAATTGGCTTTTTTTTCATTCGCACTTTTTCTTTTACCCGAGGAAAATTGATAGTACGTAATTTCCTCGCTAAGAGCTTGTTCTTTTTCTATTATCCGGTTCGGAGCTAACTTTTCTACTGCGATGCTTGAAGGATTGCACAAGAGGCTGATATTACATGGAGTAAAGCTTGTTGTCGAATACTTTTTGTTATAAATTGAGACGATTATTGTCTTAAAAGAACACATTTCGTCAACAATCGATAACATGGTTTGTTCAAAATATATTTTATTTTTTGTTTATAGAACAGTAAATAAATTAACAAATTGAAGTTCAGTTCGGAAGTTAAGTTCTGAAGGATTTCGGTGTTTTAACTGTCTCTATTACAAAGAATATATTATTATTATTTCAAGCATTATTCTTTATTTGAAGATATTTTGAGAAAAATAAAATAAAATTTATTAAGAATCATCAAATGATCTAGAAAGATAAGCTTAAATGATAATATGGTGAACAAATTATGGATATAAATACTCCTACACTTTTAACCAATAATATTTATAAGGTTAAATTTGTTTAGTAGTGAAGCATTTATGAGTAAGTACAATTACGGAATGATTCTTTAATCTATTTGCGATGTATAGTATAACGTTATTAGATCAATAATTTAATTAGCTAATTTAAATTAGAAATTACTACATTCTATGAATAAATTATATTCCTATGCACGAGTAGAACATTTATAGTTTATGTAAAAAAGAATTCAACTACAAGAACTCTTATGTTTAAATATAGTTATAAGTATGACTGAAAGAAATTTGGCAAAGGGTAATACAGCTTCCAAATACCAATACAGCTTTATTGCATTTGCAAAAAATTCGTTTTTATCAAAAGCTAATTCAAATATACTCATATCAATTTTTGAAGCTAATTAAACACATGACGCCGACAATAGGTCGGAAAAAGTTGTTCAGAGCGTTAAATTATAAATTCTGAATTATGCAAGGTGTAAATTATTTTAGCCTCAATGAGCGCACAATTATCGACTATCAGAAATCAATGACTCTGTATACATATACATTTAATAGAGATACAAACGAATCAACAGTCAAAGGCTATATTTTTTAAAGTACAATATTTATTTGAGTAAATCGGGATTTACTTATTAATTAAACTTATGGGTTTAATAAATTCATTAATTAAGGTTTGTAAAATACGTTTTTATAAGAAACAACAATTTGAGCATAACATTAAACCTAACGCAATATTTTCGTTGTATAACTACATTTTTTATAACAGAAAACGTAAAAACAAAAAGTGCGTAAATTTTGTTATAAAATGGATACAATAAGATACTTTTTTCTTTTATTTAATGCGTTATCACACGGAGAAATTACGTTTCATCAAATAAAATTGTTTTCGAAATTCGTAACAAAGCAAAAGTATACCAGCCAGCGACTTTAAAATTTACAATCTACAAAACATCACCTTTTTGTAAACAATTTTGTGCAGAATGTTTTGTTGAACCCTCGTATACGCAAAATCGAAAGAGAGCGCATATTCGCATACAATTTTTCTCGAAATTTATTCCTAATTTCGCCTGCAGGGCGCCACGTATTAGTGATTTCAATTTTTACAATCTGCGTTAGTTTTATGAAATGGTGTGTCGCCCGCGCGCGTATGATGGGGTTCACTTGAGCAAATGAAAAAAATTCTTGAAAGTATATTACGGAGATGAAATTCGCGGCTCGAGGATATAGGGACGAATGCGGTGTATAAATCCCGTATGTATTCGTATTTTTTCGGATGCGGCAGGGCGCGCGTACGTGAGGGTGGATGTCCGTCGTCTGTGTGGTACTACGCGCGGCCTGGTTTTCCGCGACTACTACGCGGCATGCGCGCAGACATGCCAACAGGAGCCGACGATGTCGCCGTGCAGGCGCCGCCCGCGCGCCGTTGGGGGGAAGAATAATATACGCGCCTTCGATTCTTGTAATACTTTGAGGGATGGTTGTGCACTGCAGCTCCCGAGCGTACTTTATTTTCCTTTATCTTATCGGTGTGCGCGAACGCAAAATTATGGCAAAATTTTGAAAAATATATAGCGAATCTTATTATCGATCGCCATCAGAATGTTTGAAGCATTTTTACAGGTTATCTTTTTTATTCGATATACGTTCATATTTTAAACTTTACAGAGATTCATACCTACATACACCGAGGAAAAAACTATGGGAAAAATTCCCACTTTTCGATTGTAAGTTTGGAATATACGGTAAAATAATACTATTTATGATGCTACCTTTGAAATTATGGAATGCTCGAGGTAATTATTACAAGTGTCATTTCTACAAAGGACTATATAGCATGGTAAATATTACCAGTTGGATAAATTACTATTTTCAATTGTAATGATTCCAAGAAAGTGAGTGAAAAATTCCCATTTTGTGTGTGCAGTGTGTGTGTGTGTGTGTGTGTGTGTGTGTGTGTGTGTGTGTGTGTGTGTGTGTGCGTACGCGCGTGTGTATCTGTATGTGTGTGTATGGGTATTGCGTATGTGTTTGAGTGCGTATGGGTTTGCGTATGTGTTTTTGATTCTTTAGCGGACTTTCGATTTTTAACTTTCAATTTTATAGGTTTTTTGATATCATCATTGATTGAGTGGTAATGCATTTTAAAGACCATAAAACTACATATATTTTTCCACCCAAACTTTTGAATAATCTATTTCCCTTGTTTTGTTCACAAAATCGTTATTTTTCTTCAAACGGTTATATATCCAGATAAGAATATTCTGTAAACTTTTTAAGCTTTATGTTTTTCTTTTGTAAGGAAAAAAATTTCTTTGTAAAAAAAATTGATTTTTATTCACTTGCGAATACTAGAGTATATCGGCAGCATTGAAAAGAAATTTAAAGATTCATTAACTCGTTTTTTATGATAAATTTTCGATTTTTGGATTTTTGATTTTTAGTTATTCGAATTTTTTGGTATGTTAGAAATATTATGATCAATTTAGTGTAAATGTATTAAACAGCATAAAATTACATATCTTTTACAACCGAAAATTTTAGATATCCTCTTAACCTTCTTTTGTTTTAAACGAAAAAAGTCATATTTAGTTTCAACGGTTATATCTCGGAAACTATGATGGCAGATTGTTCACAAAATTTTAGATGATTTCGAATTCAGTGAATCTACGTACTAAAATCTGATTACAATTAATTTAATATTTAAATTACCTATCTTTCTGTAATTTAAGCAATATATTATCTTTTGTCAAACCACCGATGATAAAAAAGCATACCATTTTTGAGGTATTATTTTGAAAGAAATATAAGAGATTTAAAATTAACTTATTAGAGCAAAGAATTTAATATTGGAACGATTAATTTAGTTTGATGAAGCTAAGTGCCAATAAATTGGCAGCAATTTTTTTTGTTATTCTTTGAACATTTTTACACCAAAGAGGAGTATATTTTTAAGTAAATTAAAAAGTAAAATATGGTTTTAATTATGATGACTCAAGTACAAATAAAAAATGTTTTTGGGAAATAGGTTTTTTCCTTAAATATGTGTGCTTGTCTCAAAACTACACTTTGTATTACTTTAGGAGTTTTCTGCGCATTAAGTTTCAGCGGATCAATCTCTTATTTCGAAATTATTTTTTTTAAAGAACATATGTATGTATAATAAAGACCGCTGCCAAATTATTGGCACTTAGCTTCCTCAAACATTATAAATTGTTCCAATATGAAGTTATTTATTCTATTTAATAATTTGGTGAAATATAAAAATAACACAGTCTATTGCTTTATATTATATCGAGATACTCGTATATGGGGAAATCTCCAGAACTTTTAACTTTCAAGTGTTGAAAATGAGGTCAACTTAACTTAGGAACAAAGCTCTAGTTTTTTTCACACAACTTCTTGAGCCTATAAACAATTAATATTTGCTCATGAACAAGTCCGAAACAAGTGTATACCGAATCTAAAATGATTTATCAAATACGGCAGGTTAGAATTTCCATGTATATATTTTTTCTTGAAAACAATTCTAAAATATTTGTGCAGCTATTTTTATTTTCATTTTTGATGCTTAAATCAAACATTTGTATTGCATTAATATTATTTTACAAATTACGTTGAACTTAATGATTAACTTAAAGTGATTGGTAATAATGATTGGTAATGGTTCGGTAGAAGGTACAATGAAAGACAAGGATGCGTGACTACTCACTTCTGATTCCGAGAGATCCTTTGAGGAGGATGAGGATTCAAATGAGGTCAAAGAATTACATTCCCTAAAGGACAACAAAAATTGTATGCTTTAATTGAGGGATTTTATTATAGTTTGTTTATAAAATAACAATTTAAACGTTTAAATTGACTAATTTTACCTCTTAGACGACGAAAACACTTTTTTATCATTATATTTCTTGCTCTGTTCATTTCCTTTGTTTCCATTTTTTTAACTCTTCAATTCGTTTGTGCTTTACGTACTCTTTCTTCTTTCTAACTTTTACTTCACTCAAAACAGGTCTCATGATTGTAAAATGCAAAGAAACTTCTCGTATTTGTATTATTCGGTTTTACTAGTTGCAATAAGAGGTTATGATGTTTAAACAAACGCGCGTTGCGGACGGCGCGTTGTGGATGCGACAAATCGATGTAAATTTGCTATTTTATTAATATATATTAGTTTTTTAGGTATAATACAAAGCTATTTCTCAAAAGTTTATCAAGTACTATATTTCGGTCATTTATTTCATCGATTTTAATTAATATTTATAGCAGAAACGTGCGTTGTGGATGCGGCATTTTTTATGTTCGTTTTTTAATCGGCTCACTTAGATGTTATTTAAATTTTGGGCATTATGTTTACTAAAATAACAATAAGGGATTATAATACAACATAATACTATTGATATATTTCACCCATATTAAGGAAGAAAATTGAGTATAAGTTATGATGAATGGTTATAATTATGACCATAATTTTAAGCATAATTATAAGCAGAAAATTAAGCATAATTATAAGCATATTATGCTGAACGATTGACAAACATCGACAACATAACCTTACTATGCCTAAAAATAAATTATTAATCTATTTTACGTCTACATTAATTTAGTAAATTGATAATAATATTTAAATAATGTTAAAAAGAATTAGAAAATACAATTGCGTTTCTGTGAAGTTGAATACGGCGTTTTCCGGGCAAAACTCTCTCTCTCTCTCTCTCTCTCTCTCTCTCTCTCTCTCTCTCTCTCTCTCTCTCTCTCTCTCTCTCTCTCTCGGGCGCGTAATTGCGTATAGTTGCGACCGTTGCCTGCTTCTGCTTTATATCTTTATGCTAGGTTAGTTTTGATTTTTGATTTATAATGGAGCAAAATCGAAAAAAAGTTTATTCGAAAAAAGTGAAGCGTCAAAAATTAGATAAACTTGTTCAGGGGTGTAGTGAATTTCAAGATTCGAGAAATGTTCCAATAAATAGCAGTTTAAGTGACGATAATAATTTAGATGATTTGCAGATTTCTGACTCCAATACTATTTCAAGTGACAATAATAGTGATACTGAGTTTAATAAATTTTTTAATAAAAGTGATAATAATTCAAGCAGTGACAGTACATGTAGGGAAGAATATTTTATGCTTCAAGATGAAGAATTTAGAGAGATAGAAGAGTTACAAGAATGGGCAGTATTATATTGTGTGCCCCATAAGACAGTTGATGCCCTTCTTAAAATTTTGAGACGCAGACTTCTACCGGTGTTACCTAAGTGCAAAAACTCTTTTAAAATGTGAAAAGACTGTACGCAAAATTGAAAAAATGAAAGTGTGTGATGGATCAGAAGGAGATTTTGTACATTTTGGTATACAAAATCAATTACAAAAAAATGTGATAATACAGCTACAGATACACGATACAGACATGTTGGAATTAGTAATTAACGTTGATGGAATGTCACCATTTAAGTCTAGCCCTGTAACAATGTGGCTTAACCCTAAAATAAAAACATTGACGCAAACGAGTAGAAATAATGAAATTCTTATTTTTGAATGATATAAAATACGAATTTCCTACTTTTGTAAAGTAAGAAATTCGCATTTTATACTTTTCAAAAGTAGAAATTTCATTATTTATTTCTACTTAATAACATAACCTGTTTAGCTTTAGCATAACGTTGGGCATAATTTACAGCATATTATGCTCATAGTTATTGGGTATACCATTGAGCATAATCTACAGCATTTTATGGTCATAATTATGTCGCCAGGTAGCGGGATTTATTAGCATAATATGCAGCATAAAATGATCATCTAGCATAAAATTCAGCATATTATGATCATTTTATGCCCAACAGTTCTACCAGGGAAGGTAATTCAATTACTATTTATTGAGTTATTCTTATGTTATTCAAATGTATTTAACTCCTATTTGATGAATAAAATTAAAATATTATCAATATTATCTTATTCTTTAATTATTACTTAGTAAGAAATAATTTTTTTTATATTTTTATCAGGTCAATTTTAAACACTATTAGAGAAACTATAATTGAAATCGGGAATACGAGAAATGTTTAATACAGTTAAAATATAAGAAAAAACGGATTGAAACCTCAAGTCATATAGGTTAAAGGTTTGGGAGATTTCCCCATATGTATAATATATTTAAATTTTGCAATTTAAACTTATGCAAAAGTATAGTATAGATTATGAAACGATATTGTTGATTAAAATATTTTGTAATATATATAGTGCATACCATTTTTACAAATAAATTTAAGATAAGATGATATATTAATAAAAAAAACTTAAAAATGTTCATTAAGTGTAATTATTTGAGTTAGTTATTTATAATAGTTTTCTCTCATTTTATCTGTGAACTCAAATTTTAACTCAATTAAATTTTATTCCTTACAAATTGTATTGGAAAAGAAAACGCAAAAAATATATCGATTAACTAAAACGTGTTCTACAGTCATTCTTATCTTATTTTCAAACTACTCATATTTAATAAAAAAATGTTATTTACAAGTTATTGGAGTAAACCCATATCTTTGTGATAAAAACGAGGGTTTTTAATAAAAATTGTTTACGCACAACTTTATTAAATAAAATCTATTTAAATTTTTTTTTTTAAATTTTCAACTGTAAATGAAATAAAAGTTAATATTTTGACTATTAAACTCAATTTATTGTCTGAAATAAAGAAAACATTTTTTAACCTATGCACAAGTATAGCATAGATTATGAAAAAATATTTAAATTGCGTACAAACTTAAAAAGTTTTTGCATATCAAGTTACATTTTTTTCAATCTATTGGCAATAATAAATATTGCAACACTATTATTGTTGATTAAATTATATATATGAATATAATAAATGTATACTACTTTTACAAATAAAACTTTTTGTAGTTTTGTAATTTTACAGAATAATATTCTCCATTATCCTAATCACCTAAATTTTTTTCTAACATTTTCCATCATATATTGCAGTGAAATAATAGTATATTGTGTACCGAGGGCGAGAAATAGGCTTTTACATCATCCTCGCTTAGAGAAAGCCCATTTTCCCCCCTAGTTGCATTATGTATGTTTTTTAACAAAGGCATGATTTAGCCTTTTTTATGCATTAAGTCGGTTGGAAAATTGTGCATTTCGATTCGTGCAGCACACTAAAGAGGGTAGAAATAGCCATTTTTCCCGATTAGCCATATCTTTTTCCTCTAAAGAGGATCTAAATGGCTATTTCACCACTTTCATCATAATTTTCCACCCGGTTTACAGGCATGAAAAATAGCCCATTTCATGCCTTCGTTAGAAAACAGGGTTTTTATAATAAATGTTTAGCCTAAAGGCTTTAATTTCACCATCATTTCACAGCTTCCAAAGCCGTCCACCTCATGTATTTAACGTTTCATTTAAGGGGTCACTCTATGATCTCAGCAATAATTTTCAATAATTTTTTTTTCATAGAAAAATTTATTTAAAATATTCAAAAAGATGGACGGGTTATTAAAAAATAAGCTTTTCGGTATAATAAACAAAATTTGATGAAAAATAACAATATAGCAATTACATAAAAAGGTCGAAAATTTCAAATGTCCGCCATTTTGTTATTTTTCATCAAATTTTGCTTATTGAGCTACCGGCTATAGCGAAAAGCTTATTTTTTAATAACCCGTCCACATTTTTGCTTTCAGGCTCTTCAAAGTGGAGATATCACGTCAACCAGATTGTACTTGGGTCAATTTCAGGCAGCCGGACCAGCCAGATTTTACATACAGAACAAAAATAAAAAATATATTTTATAAGTGTGAAACCTCTTCTTTTATGCGTAAAAAGTTTGAATATTTTAAATAAATTTTTCTATGAAAAAAAAATTATTGAATATTATTGCTGAGATCGTAGAGTGACCCCTTAATGCTAGTGTTATTCTTACAAAGTCGAATAAGGTTGAAAAACATTGTTGGCTTTTTGCTTTCTGAAAGAAAAAGCTTTGTGATGATAAAATTTCTTTTTATCAGAGATTTTGATGAGCTTTTGTTTTCAAGATTCCTGAGTCACAAGATAATGTTTTTAAAAATGTCTGTTGTATGTATGTATGTAAGTATGTATGCATGTGTGTATGTGACAAAAAATTGTGTCACGATAACTCTCCAAGGGAAGCATGTTATGGGTTGAAACTTTGCACACATATGAGGTATTACTCAACTTAGAAATGATTAGATTTTGGAGGTGATTGGATAATATAAAGTATATGTTTTATAAAAAATAGAAATATAAAAAAATGTAAAAAATCGAAATAATTTTTTCTTTTTACGTTAAATATGTTGAAAATATAAATGTTTTTATAAAGTACACATCATTTCCTTTCAATTCATATATCTATCAATTATTTTAAAGATTTTTTTTAGTAAAAGAAAAAGAAAAATATAAATTTTACAAAATTTTTAAAAAGCAAGAAACTTATTTTTCGTCTCTATACGAAAAACATATTGGAAATATCTACGTTTCCTTAAAATACACATAATTTTCTTCCAATTTATATATCTAGTAATTACCTGAATGATATTTTTAGTGGAAGAAATAACATTGAATTTCGAATACGTATTTTTCGAAAATCGATAATTTTAGTAAATTTAGAAATAATTTTGTTACCTCATAGAGGCAGCTTTGTGATGGTAAAAAAAAACTTTTGCTAAAAATAGGTTAGACTCATGTTTTGAGATACTGGGAATCAAAATACACTATTTTTAAAAAATGTCTGTATGGATGTATGTGTATGTGTGTGTGAGTGTTTATGTGTGTGTTTGTATGTTTGTGTGTGCGCGCGCATGTGTATGTGTGTATGCGCGTGTTAGCGTGTGTATGTGTGTATGTGTGTATGTGTGTGTGTGTGTGTATGTGTGTATGTGTGTACGTGAGTGTGTGCGTGCGTGTGTGTGTGTGGGTATGTGTATCTTCATTTTTATCAAACGGTTATATCAGTGAAATGTAAGGACAATTTATGAAAAAAATTCAGATGACTAGGAATATGGAGAAGAATATTCTGTAATGTTTTGAGGCTTCTTTTTCATGTTTTTCTTTTCAAGGGAAAAAAATCTTTTAGTAAAAAAAATCGATTTTAGTCAGCTGCAAATACTGGAATAAATCGGCAGCAGTTAATCTGAAAATTTTCAAAACTTTATCTTTTTACTATCTCTTGTACGAGTTATTTGTCCAGATCACAACGACCTTTATATTTCGAGATATTTGAGATTATATATTTTTTGAATTTTTTGTTTGTTTATTTACCGAACAGGACTGAGTTTTTTGATTTTAATGAAGATTCGAAATTAAAAAGAAATTTAAATATTCATCAACACGTTTTTTTTATGACAATTTTACTATCTTTGGATTTTTGAGTTTATTTTTTCGAGTTGTTTGATATGTTAGAAATATTATGATTAATTTAGTGTAAATGCATTAAGAAGAGTATAAAATTACCTGTCTTTAACAACTGTACATTTTGGATAGGCTCTTTCCCTTCATTTGTTATACACGAAAAAGTCATATTTAGTTTAGACGGTTATATCTCGGAAATTTATGATGGCAAATCGTTCACAAAATTTTAGATGATTAGGAATTCAGTGAATCTATGTACTAACATCTGATTACATTTAATTTAAATATTTAAATAATTTTAATAAATTACGTACAGAGAAAAAATTGCTGTGATAAGGATTATTACCAATCGATCTGTATTTTTAGTTAAAAAATATCTTTTATGAAAATATGAATGATAAAAAAGCACACCCTTTTTGAGGTATTATTTAGAAAGAGATATAGAAATTTATAATTAATTTATTAGATCAAAGAATTCCATATTGGAACATTTAATTTAGTTTGAGGAAGCTAAGTGCTAATGAATTGGCAGCGGCTTTTTATTCTGATAGTCCTCAGCAATATAAATGTACCGTTAAAGATAAGTAGTGTATTAATTATTAATGAACAATATTAAATATAAAATGACTATAAGAAACTTTTGTGTAGAGATATGGTGAAAATTATTTTAATTAAGTTTTAAGATTATCTCTGGCATTGCAATGCTTAAGGGGGCAGGCCTGGGTTAAACTCAAAAAATATATGTTTTTTATGAGACCGGAAAACTTCTTATAATTAGAAGCAATCATTCTGAAAATTTGTATCCTACCAGTACTTAATAATATCTTAAATTTTACCGCTATAAAACCTCAAAATCTTTTATAATCACACGATTATAGGTGACACGATGAATGAAAAAATGTTTTTGCACAATTATTCGACTTCTTTTGACATGTATTACGAAATGAGCAGAGCACTTTTTCGTTAAAATTTGTATTATTCGTTTTAGTAAATTCAATCAATTTATTACAAAATATTAAGATTTTTTTCGAAAAATCGATAGGATCTCCAAAAAAAAGTAATAAAAAAAATTTTAATGGAAAAGTGCTCCGCTTATTTTGTAATATATGTCAAAAAGGATCGAATATCCGTCGAAAAAATAATTTCGTTAATCATGTCACTTAGAATTGTGTGAAGATTGAAGAACAAAGTTCCTTTAATAAATATAGTATTGAAAATAATGATTTATTCTGATGAGTATGATTAAGATTTTGAGGTTTCACAACGGTAAAATTTAACATATTATTGTGTGTTGATAGTATACAAATTTTCAGAATGATTGCTTTTAAACATAAATAAATTTGTTGTAAAACCTTATTTTTGCGCATTTATATCATGAGTAGTTACTAAATTTACAATTCTAAAAAAAAAATCTATTTAACATCGATGTAAATTTTACCCACATCATTTTAAACTGATGTTAATTTATTTTATAAAATTATATATTTGCTACTCAAAAACATTAATGTATAGGGGAAAGTCGTACAGTATGACAACCCATAGCTATTTTCGGTATAACTTTTAATTGGCTCAGTGAAAATTCAAATCCCAAAAAATGATTTGTTCCTTGAATAGTCCTCTATTAATTGTACGACAAATACAACAAATTATCATTTTTGTTAAATTTTGAGGTCTACATGATTTATAAGGGCATTTACAACATTTTTATAAGTCATAATATGGTATATTTATTGAAATATAGCTTTATAGATATTTATAAATTGCTTTATAAACTACAATACTACATATTTACTAAAATATAGTATTTTAGTTATAAATAACGAAAAATAACAAATAACACTTATTAAATGTTTGGAGATTATGTTCAATACATATAACAAATCCTAGTAGACATTTTTCTTCTTTTTTTTTTTTTTAACGTCGCCATGTTTGTGCTCTTATGTGGTGCTCGACGACGGGGATCTGCGGTGTGTTTGTAAACAAAGCACATGTAATTTTTACAGAGGTGCTTGTATCAATCGGCAGAGACTAGGATTCGAACCCGGGTCACCGGCGTGGGAATCCGACACTCTACTGACTGAGCCGCCGCAGGCCCTAAACATTTTTCTTCTAAAGAAAGATAAAAGTAAATTTTTGTAATATTTTACCATTCAATTTACATGTGTCATCGTGTTTGTCATACTGTACGACAAGTACATTATAGCGTTTTAGGCTATACTGCGCGGATAAACGATAATTAGAAGTCCATCGACATCTCAATGGACTTATGAAGGACTAAACTTGATACAAAAATTGTTAGAGAGACTTACCTAGGAAATAAAAGGTCAACTTCACACAATAACTTTTGTTACTTGTAAAATTGAATAAATCGTTGGTTATAACAGAATTTTTTAATCAATAAACTTTATCTACCGGCACTGAAATATGTTTAATATAACACCAAAATGCATCAAATCCCGGTGCTAAAGTGACGCCAACTGTTGTGGAAGCCAGCAATGCATAATTTGTCATACTGTATGCTTTGTCATACTGTACGACTCTCCCCTATAACGTGTTATTATTTTAAGCATATTTTAAAAATTCGATATTTATACCCGTCATTCAGTCAGTCAGTCAGTCAGTCAGTCAGTCAGTCAGTCAGTCAGTCAGTCAGTCAGTCAGTCAGTCAGCCAGCCAGCCAGCCAGCCAGCCAGCCAGCCAGCCAGCCAGTCAGTCAGTCAGTCAGTCAGTCAGTCAGTCAGTCAGTCAGTCAGTCAGTCTATCAGGGTAGGACTCATATATATGGATGATTCCGCCGTAACTTGCCCACTTTGCGGACCAGGCCTCTTAGACACTTATAAATTCGGAAAAAAAATTCCTTTTTAATTTTTACACATGTATGGCATAACCAACTATAATTGTTAAAAGCCGGAAACTTATAAAGTGCTATCTTTTAAATCAAATCAATAAATTAGTTCGCAAATGTCAGTTCCGTAACATGTCCAAAACTCAAATTTCAATATAAAACGGCACTCTATACAGAAGTAAGGTAGGTAACAAAAATTCCTCCATATACATAGTAAACTATAGAGTTAATAATATACATTTGTATTGGATTTAAACTCAAAATTCGCTAATTATCATTAAAGAAACTTGCATATTTTTTTTAGATTGCATACTTTTTGTCCAGCAGTTTGCGATAAAATAATGATGACAACAGTATCAACACCAAAAAGCGCAGTAGTTTACTATAATAAATCATTCTCACGGTGGATTCGCAAACTATATGTTATGACTCATCAATCATATTCAGAAAAAGATCTGGGAATTAAAAATTTCGCTAGTATAAACAGTTTTCTCACTTCCGATTTCAGTATAAAGCAGAAGAGGTCAGTTCCGTAACACTACTAAATTACTATCTAGATAGTGTTTATTAGATCTTATACTACAAGTAAAAAGTGTTTTTCTTTACTTAATAATAAAGTACATAAAATTTATTTTCATAAAAGCTCGTATGTTAAGTCTAGGAGTTATGAGAGCAGTTTAAAAGTATAATGTCAGATCCGTAACAGATCAGTTCCGTAAAACCCTATGAAAATTATCAAAATATTATCAAAATAGAGGGCATTTTCAATCCTTTTCATAAAAAACTAATAGCACCACGTAGATGATTCTATGGCTAGAAATACATAAAAAGTCATACAAAGTTATCTCTTATAAATTCAGGGGAATCAATGCAGGCTGAGGTACGACGATTTTCTCTCATCCGCCGTTTTTATGCTTGTTTTGGGCAAGTTACGGCGGAATCACCCATATATACATAGAAGATAGGGGTTGCGGTTCGGACAATTAACCTACTTAGCTGTTGAGTATTAGGGAAAACTGTAAAATTACTTTTTAGAAGTAAGCATTAGTAAGTATTATAAACTCTAAAATCGCATTTTATATTTTTGATTAATTTAGGTTTTGAAATTTGAAAAATTTACCCACCTAGTGGTCGATTAGGGAAAACTCCAGAAATTAGTTTCTAGAAATTAATATTAAAAAACCTTTTAAATGATAATAGAGCCCATATCTCATCAGACCTTAGAGTTTTTTTAAAACATTACAATTCCGTAAAATCCCATTTTGCCAATTTTGACCAATTTTTTTTTTTTTTTAAATGACATTTCGAACTTGAAAGTTTATCGCCTCATCTACGCAAGCCTTCCACATTTCCCTATTTTGTGCCTCCCGCCCAATTTCAGTTACGTCTGCTTTCACGTTATCCTCCCATCTGCGTCTAGGTCTACCTAGAGATCGCGTTGCTTTTGGTTTTCCTTTCATTATGTGCGCTGACGTACGATCATTGCCCATTCTTGCCACGTACCCTGCCCATCTTAGTCTCCGTGATTTTATTATTCTGTTAATATTTGGTGACGCGTACAAATTATGTAGCTCGTCATTGTGCAGTTTCCTCCATTCCCCAGTTTCCTCATCTTTCTTTGGCCCGTATATTTTCCGCAGAACCTTATTTTCAAATGCCCTAAAACGATTTTCTTCCGCTTTAGTAAGCGCCCAGGTTTCGCACCCGTACAAGATTACCGGCATTATTATAGTCCTATATATCCTTATTTTGACATTTTTCGACAGTAGCTTTGACTTAAGTAATCTATTCACAGCGTAGAAGCAGGCATTACCCGAATGAAGTCTCTTATTAATCTCGGCTTTAATTTCGTTTCGATCATATATAGTTGTACCTAAATATCTGAATTCGCTAATCTTTTAAAAACTGAAATTTCCGACTCTGAGATCCCCCCCTCCTTCGCGAATGCCCTGTTTCTCCATGATCATATATTTCGTTTTCGATTCGCTCACTTCTAACCCCGTGTCTTTAGCCACATTTATAAGGATTTCCGCGTTTCTCGCCACCGTTTCACCATTATCTCCCACTATATCCAAGTCATCCGCATAGCCTAAAATCTGCGTTGTTCCGTTGAGTGTTTCACCTAGCTCGCTAGCCTGCATTTTTCTAACAACATACATCTAGCGTCAAGTTAAAGAGTACCGTTGAAAGCCTGTCACCTTGCTTCAAACCGTCGCGTATCATGAACGATTCGGATACATTACCGTATACTCGGACCTTTCCAGTGCTTCCGTTCAGACATATTTGAATTAATTTTACGAGTTTTTTTGGTACGCGAAGGAGCATTATTCCTTTGTACATCTCGCGCGGATTATTTTCCTTACTATTAGTTTCTATTTTTCTAATTTCATTTTTCTGATACTCGCGCTTCTTGTTTCTGTAAACCACACCCACTTGCTTTCTTATTTCATCGTATTCTTCTACGGCCCTACCGCGTTCATTGTGTACGCTATCTAATTTAGCCTTCTTGCGCCTTTCAAACCAGAGTTCGCACTCTTCGTCAAACCATGGTTTGCTCTTCGGCCTTTTTTTCTTACCCAATACTTTGTTCGCGGACCCTTTTATAGTTCTTTTTATAGCCCCCATAACCTGTTCGGATCGTCATCTACTCCCGTCTGTGCATCCGTTTCCTCGAGCACCTGAAATCGGTTGCTAACTTCTACTTGGTACTTGATTCACTCTACCCCGCTTCGTAGTTTTCCAATATCAAAGGTTTCGACTTTGTTCGCTCGCTTACTATTTTGACCGGCTACTGATCTGGCTCTTAATTTGACCACTATTAGATAATGATCGCGCTAAACTAGCCCTAACGTTACAATACTGCCGTAGGTCGAAAAGTAGACTGAAACAGGTCTAAGAAAGTGCTGGTTCAGTACTATTCATAATACTGAGCCAGTCTTATTGACTATAGTACTGCTCCAGTGCTAAATTAAAAAAAAAACATGAAAATCTAAACATGTGTCACAAAAAGTATGGAGTGCACCAAGGGCTAGTGTTTGTATATATGTATACTGTATGTGTTTGTATGTATGTATATATGTATATATATGTATGTGTTTGACTGTATATAAGAAACTTAGTACGCTTGCGTTTTTAAAGTTTACGCCAGAATACAGTTAGGCCCAGGTACATATTCTAAAACAATAATGCACTTCACTAGTGTATTAAGTTACGTTTCACTTATTTACTAGGACAATAATGCAGTTTACTGTTGCATCAAGTAGCGTTTCACTCGATTCTTTGGATACGTATATCACTCGTACTCTGACTTTTGCGCATTATCTTGGATTCACTCTAACATAGACTGAACAAAAGCCCAGGTTTAGAGTAAGTGATTCATACTCAATTAACGAAAGGAGTGAAAAATAGTCACTCTGAAATTTCTCTCAGTATCTAACAACCAATCTGACAGAGTGATAATGCAAATTTCTGACGTTCACACTTTTTTCGAGTGAACTCTAAGAACTTAAGAGAGTATTAATTCGATTTATTGTGTAAAAAAATCTGTGTTTGTCCGTATAAAAGCGTTTAATTATTTCACAACTGATGTCAAGGTGCACCCAGCCTATTACGGATAAATATGCATACTCCTATTACGTCATAATAAACTTTATATATCTCAGAATAATATCACATAATTGAGTATCGAAAAATCTATTTTGTGAAAACCGGATTTTGTTCATAAAAAATTGTCTATAAAAAATATTTTATTCCAAAAACGCTCTTAAGGGGCCAGCCTGAGTTAAACTCGAAAATAGAAATTTTTGTTATAAACCGATAAAAATTATTTCTATAAAAACAATCATTCTGAATGATTGGAGCATTGGTCGATCAGAAATTTGTCTTGCTAAAGGCTCAATAAATGCTGCTTTTTCTGCAGAAATCATCATGTTTCCTTAACCTCTCCAGATCTGCAGCGGTATAGATGCTACTATTCATCAATCCCTCAAGGTCCATACCCAACAAGCAATAGGATTATTCTAAAAGTTCTCAAAGAATTCTTTTAAAATTCTCTTTTTATAAAGGAATTCAAAAAGAGTTCTTTTTTGTCTCGCATCTCTTTTCTTTTCGTTGATCGTTTTCGTTGATCGTTCGTATGTTTAATAGTGAAGGAAAAGACCGTTTCCGCTGAAACTGCCAAATGCGCCCACAGAGCGGCAACCTTCCCGAGAAGCTTCGAACCACCACCACCACTTACGTCCCCTAAGACGTTCAATATATACGAATCAAGGGGAGAGCTCGGCACTTGCGAACAAAGAGCCCTCGCGTCACCTAACGGGCCACGCGTGTACCAAACGTAGGGACTGATGCAAATTCGGGCGCTAATTTTGAAATAAATGATCGGGCAGTAGACGCCACTTATTGTTTGTCGTTGCTTATTCATTTTGCGGAATTATATTTTAACGGTATAATATTGCTGAATGGTATTTTTTATTTAAGTTTGGGCTCGTTCAAAATTCTTTGAATGAATAAAGTAAATTATAATATAATATCTAGTTATAATTATGATTATAATATAATATTGTAGTTATAATTACATATATTTACCTGTATATATTATTATAATAACAATTATTATAATCTTTATTATATTTGGTCTTCATAAAGGGATGTGAATTACAGACCCGACTTTTTACTTTTATACGGTTTAGGTATTTCAATGTTAAAAAAATATTTCGGAAAAACATGTTGTTTTTTATGCTGTCCGGAAATTAATGGAATTTTGCTTGAATAATTTTTATTAATAAATATTATTAATATTGTTGATAGACGAAAGTCGATGAAAAATTTAAATCTCCCGACTTGATGTTTACCGACCGAGAAGTAAATAATTACTTATAATGCAGCTTCAAACTCGGAACAGAATATTAATGACCAATCAGCTTTTCAAACTATAATTTTTTTTTTATTTTTATATTATGGTCGTGGGGGTCTCTTGGAGGATTCCAAGATGCCGTTATGTATGCGTACGTTTTTAAAACTACGAAAATTTATTATTGTCTCATCATAACATATTTTTTATATGTAATAAAGAGAGAATACCTTATGAATGAATTAAAATTTTTTTTAGTATTGCTATATAATTGCAAAAATTATTTTTACAAAAGAATACTTTTTGTAAACATTACAATTACATATTATAAACATAAAATGTTAATAGTACTTTCTTAAAAAATACATAAATGTTTAAAAAGAATACTTTTTTAATTCTTCTATTCCTAAGAAACAAAAATTATTTCCACAAAAGAATACTTTTTGTATACTTTACAATTACATATTATAAACATAAAATGTTAATAGTATTTTCTTTAAAATACATAAATGTTTTAAAAGAATACTTTTTTAATTCTTCTATTCATAAGAAACAAAAACTTATTTTATAAAAAGAATACTTTTTAAATACTTTTAAATTACTTATAATATGCATACTCAATACTTTTAAAATACTGAATACCTTTATTAAAAAGATAAATTTATTTAAAAAATATACTTTTTTAACTCTTATTGAATATTTTAAGTATTCAAATTTTGCGGACATTCGTTAACTCTTAAAGAATTCTTTTTCAAAAAAGTGTGCTTGTTGGGAAGCCACCCTTGTTTAAAAAGGAAATATCAAGGAAATTGAAAAATTACAGTAATAATACTCATCACCATTATTGCTTCAATTACTATTAAAATCATATTAGTCATATAGGGTAAACTACCCAATTGATAGATGCTTAAGGATTTTCTCACTTTATATACATATTATACATGTTATACACTTTATACTCTTTATACACTTTATACATCAAATTTTTGTATAATAATATCGTTTCATTAAAACAATTTGACACTTATCGAATGTAAGAAACTTCAATTTATCAGTAGAAAAACATTAGAACTGTTAGAAGTTTTTGTTTAATTAGAAATTACAAAAATAGTGCGCCCAGTAGATAGACGATTGTCAATGTCCATTTACTTTGTTAGTCTATCTATTGGGCTTTTAGGTAATACATAGCGAAGACCCAATAGACAGACGATATTTTTGAAGATATTTTATTACATATAAAAAGAACATTTCGTTCATAAATATCATATTTAATCTAATCAAAACAAGGTTTTATGCAATAAAAATTTGAAATTTTGCTTAAAAAATCATTAGTTTCGTAGATATAATAATATTTATAAACTGTCTATCTTCTGGACAGACTATCCAACATATTAAATTATAATACATATTCCAAATGAGAACATTTTATTCGTGAATTATTCATTCATTTTAGCGCTGCTAAAGCTGAAAAATTAAATCTGAAAAGTTCCAACTGTATATATATTATATAATATATAAGCTTCATGTATAGTACTTTGACGTCAAATCACTAACATTTTACGGTTTGTAGTATCTATTTATAAATATTGCAAGTGCGGTAAATGAATGAATCAACAGAATTTGCTATTTGCTAAAATAATGAATGCGTTAACTTGCGGAATAAGAGGTTAATGTGTTTGCAAAATAAGGATTGTAACTTATTGCAATCTTGGGTATATTATTAACATCCGTCGTAGAAACTAGGAAGTAGGTGGAGTTCGCCGTACGCTTCAGTGTGTGTCTATGTGTGGCTTTGGCCTCGGACTGAGTTGTTTGCTATCGATCGTTTTCACCACGCGATTTTACGTCTCCGTCTCTTGACGTTGTTTTTCCTCTTCCCCATTTTTCTCATCGTCGACGCTTTCAACACTATCAGCAGTATTATTACACCTACACGAGTTCGGCTTAAACTCAATTTTTATTTTCCTTCCGGGCTTAAGGTCTCATTATGTATATGACTCTTTTACTTTACTTAATTACGTTTTGCGATAGTAATATGAGAGCGGAGATCAGCAGTTTCTTTTATTAGAGATTATTGATAATAATATATTATTAAATTGTATTATAATGTATTAATATATAATATGTTACTATAACAATACCGAACCGTGCTCAAAATATTCCAACGCATGCTAACGGCGGTAAAGATAAAGGTTTTGGTCAATTTCCAAAAGCTGTAGAAATACTAATATAATCGTATATTTTGCAAAATCTTTGTAAATTTACCAATATTGCTATTGTAAAAACAATTGTATTACGTATTTGCAAAATATTCGAAAATCTTGAACCATCATTTTTACGATACGACTTTGTTTGTCAACGTCTGCGTTTATATTTCTGAACAATTTGAGGCAAAGCGAGGCAAAAAAAACTGAGATTTTTGTGATTATTTACTTTTTAATTATTTGTACTATTTTTTGTGGAATTTTCTGTACTTACAGTTTCTTCGTAATGTGTATATGTTTCACTGATGTATTTAATTATTTCTTTATATGGGTGAAAGTCAAGAAGTCGACTAAGTCGTGTCGCTGTTATTGGCATAGCGCGCTTCTTACACATAAGAATTATACACATAATTATTGTACATAATTTAGCATTGATCAAATTATATATAGATATATTTGACCAATGCAAAATTGTGCACAATAATTACGTGTACAATTCTTATGTGTAAGAAACGCACTTGCCTTGTTATTTTATACAAAAATTAAAACAATATATCGGTCTAACTAAAAACATATAGATTAGGTTTGACACATTTTCTTTCACATTAAAAATTTCATTACGAGAGATGATGTTTCAAGAGAAAAGTAGATAGCAGATCGTTATTACATATTTTCAGCTATTAAATAGATCAAGTATAATATCTTAAATAATATGCTGTGAGTATTTCAAAATTACTTGAAATCTTTCCCTCGATTTTGATATCACGTCTGTCTCGTCACTTTAAATTCATTTTTTAATATATAAAGATGTGTACATCGATTATTCCCATAGGTTATATTTGTTAATTTAAAGATTACTTTTCATTTAATGATATTTTTAAAACTTCGTATTGTATATATTTTAAGTAAAGTCGAATTATAACAGCATTTGGTCCCGCGTACCCTCATTGATAGGAAATACTAGTTAGATTCCGATGCGTTATCGCCCACTCTTCCTTGCTTACTAAAAATTAGGAGTTCGGACGAGATTCAGGTACGGAAATCATTTGTTTTACGTAAGAATCATAAACTCAAAATAAAAAAGCACGGATCTCAGAATATCAGACAGGATTCAGGCAGGGAATCCGTGAGTCCCGCTCAATTCGAGGAAAATACACGAAGGCCGGGTCTGAATCGGGGCTGACTTCCGTTGGTCCGAAAATCGGGTCGGGATCGGGGCTAATCGCGGGGACGCTCTCTAAAATTCCTGCACGAAATAAAATCCAATGAAATTGCAGTATTTAAAAAAATTCAAACGCATTCGACCAGAAATTTTCCATGTCGAGTATACATATTGCAATGTAGGTGAAGTTTGGAAGTTTGGCGGAACTATTTTCAATTTTTGTGTAAATTGCTTTGTTGGAGTCTAAAACAAAGTATCCAACGTGTCTAAGATAGGGCTAATGCTTAATAAGATAAAACAACAGTCTAGAAGTAAGGGATGATTTTTGTAGCTCTATCTAGACGTTTTATCTTGCTAATTTTTGTGGGATTGAATAAACCACCTTAAAAACTATGTACACAATTTTTTCATTAAATTTTATTATGAGGACTGAAATTGAGCAGAAAAAGAAAATTAATATACTCATTTTATTTTCTTACATAAAATTCCGGCGTTTTATCTCGATGCTTCTTTTGCATTTGAGTAAAGATTATTTTAATAAGGATCTGTAATTTTCTTGCATAATTTTAACCTTCTTAGCTATTGAGGTGAAATAAACTTACGTATTCGCCGATGTGGTAGCATAAGGACACCACTAAATTTTTTCTTAATTTTTAATATGGAATGGCTTATTTTACCATAAAATAAAATGTATGTTACAAGATACAGTGGCTTTGAACTGTTTTGCGTACTTACTACTCTACATAATAATTAAAAATTAATATTAAAAATTATTTTTTGAAGAGAAAACATCGACAAAAATTGTAGGTTAGGAAATTGCTTATGTTAGTTTTATTCAAAATATAAGGTAAAATGCCCAGTACTTGGACAAAACGAAAATTGTGACCAGTAGTTGGACAGTGACAAAAGTTGTTGCTAGTGATAAAGGTGATAAAACGATATATTCATTGGCATTTATTAGGATAGTTTATGATATGTAGTATGTACTTTAACCAAAATTATGATAATTTACGTCTTAATTTTGTTATAAATGTAAATATAACATTTTGAGGTTATGTCGACAACTGTAATATACCGAAAGTATTGTCCAAGTTTACGTCCACTGTTTTTTCTGAACCCAGTAGTTGGACACATTTAATTCATATGTCCAACTACTGGGTCCTAACTCTGTCCAAGTACTAGGAGCAGCTTGGCATATGATGTCCAACTACTACGACATATAGTTGCATTTTAAAACTTACTTTTTTAATATAAAAAAGTATGTAAGCATCTTTTTTCTTGTACTAATAACAGTAATACATGCCGCAATAACGATTAGATTAAAGATTTGGGAAAAATATTGAGTTTTGACTTTACAAACACTGATTCCGTACTTTCGTTTGAAAAAGTGTCGAAGTACTGGGCATTTTACCTTACATGATTTATGTAAAAAATACTTATCATAAAATTTTTTCTTTATTTTGAAGGTTTAATCTGCTAGACTTGACAAGTTTTACGTTGTTAACGGCAATATTAAACATTTTCATAATCCGCGATGAGGTCCAATAGCGACATAAAATCCTATTTTTCTTAAAAAATGACTTTTTTATTCTAATTTTGAGTCTGTTCTAAAATATCGTTATATCTATATAGAACCTCATAAGCTAAGGGTTAATCATGAGGAAAATCTTTTATGTAAATAAAAATAAATCAGAACCATTATTTTGAGGTTAGCTATAATACATTTATATATTATACTTATAATATCAGTTGACCACGTTATATCTCGTTATTTCGTTAACCATTACGAAGCGCATTACAAACTGCACGTAATGTTAGAGTTTTACATAAATTCATTATGAGGAAAAAGTTTCATTCGAATTCTGCACAATACTGAAACTACCAATAAAACCTTGAAGCATTGATTTATCTATTTTATACTGCCAATTATCGACGTTATTAATTCTCATTCAA
Source organism: Gastracanthus pulcherrimus (assembly GCA_949152435.1). Taxonomy (NCBI): domain Eukaryota; kingdom Metazoa; phylum Arthropoda; class Insecta; order Hymenoptera; family Pteromalidae; genus Gastracanthus; species Gastracanthus pulcherrimus. The sequence continues at coordinate 54,356,717 of OX424574.1, forward strand.
TATTTTGCATTATATATATATATATATATATATATATATATATATATATATATATATATATATATATATATATATATATATATATATATATATATATATAAATGTATTCAAACCCATTTATAAATGTTGTAAAAAATATGAGATACTTACGGAAATATAAGGCTTATGATCTTTTAATATGTAATTTTAATTAGAGTGTTCTTAATTTCAAACAATGTGTGGGGTAAAAATGTTTTACTAAGTTGTTTTATGAAACCCTATTCTTTAAAATTCTGCTTTTAAATGCTTCTACTAACATGGAAAGTCCACGACCTGCGGAAAACGGTTTTCGATAAGGTTTTGCGAAGTGGTTTCTGGTACCTAAAAATGATGCCTAGCACTCGTAGTTTCATGTCATAGGCCCTTGGCGTCAAGAAACGACCTTTTGTATTCAAAATACGTGTTATTTCAGTAAGAAATGGTACCTATACTTCGAGTCATAACTCTGCAACTTTTTTTGCTAGAGAAATGATATTATACGATAAAAAAAATGACTAAAAGAGCTTTAATGTAAGCTTCGTTTCATATAAAAATATTGTTCTGTTGCAAAGTTATGAACAATCAGAAATGTTGACAAAACATGCATGAGAACCTACTCAATTAAAAGAGCTGAAAATCCTCCAATTTTCAAGCATTTTTCGTCATCATTTTTGATTGTTCATAACTGTGTAAAAGAATAATATTTTATATGAAACAAAGCTTAAAATAATGCTCTTGTAGTCAACTTTTTGTATCTTACTGCGTCATTTCTCTAGCCAAAAATCTTGCAGAGTTATGATTCGAAGTATAGGTACCAATTTTTACAGAAATAACGCGTATTTTTAATACAAAAGGTCATATCTTGACCCCAAAGGCCAATGAGATAAAACTATGGATGCTAGGCATCATTTCTAGGTACCAGAAACCACTTCCTGAAGCCTCAGCGAAAATCTCTTCCCGCAGATCGTGGACTCTCCTTATAAGTATACTTTAAACACTTTTCTTTTACATTCAATCTATAAATCTAAGATTTTAGTAAATCTTTTGTGATACTATCAGTGCTTGAATCAGTATTTATTTGCATATAATAGTATTTCACATTTGTGACTGTACGTCTCGAGCACTCTGAGCAAGTGTTCGCATGCTGAAAACTACATTCTAACCTCTTTTTATTAGTGAGATAAAATGTCTTGATAGGATTATACAAAAATAATTTCTTACTTCTAGGCTTTTTTTAACCTTATTAAGGTTGCAAAAAAAGTCATTTATTTAATTTTCATATGTTATCATACTATATACAGATAAGTATGATATATGACTATATGAATAAAGTATAACAATATGCCCCTAAAATATCCCAAATTTTTTTTTTCGAATTATACAACACTTTTACGAATTTACAGAATTTTTATGAAAATCGATATTGTTGAGTTCGTATTTACACCAGAGTCATTCAACCTATTCAAAACAAGATGCCCAAGAGGGGAGAACCTAAAAAGGTTAAATAACAGTTATGAAATTTTAGTAAATCGAAATTGTACTGCTAAAAAAATTGAAACCTGTAAATATAATTTTTTACTTCTGTTTAATAAAACCTTGATTATCTCAGAATTAAGAATTCGAATATTTTTCAGATTTAAAGTGGGATTGGCGATGAAACTTTTGACGGATTAACTTGAAATTGTGTATATTGTTTCCTCATTGTGTAAGCAAGAACAACACGTAAACTTTTTAATAATTTCAAAAGTTTTCAAGGTAAAACCTACAATTATAAAAAAGAAGCACTAAAAAATTCATTTTTTATGGTCCTGTTTAGTCTAACGGGCGCAGGTTTTTTATTTTGAGGTTAAAAAAAAATCTGTACGTATTTTTCTTTATTTTGTACGTTCGAACGTATATATACCTCAAGACTTTTCACCAAAAACAGTATTTCATCGTCAATTACATTTTCAAAATGGCGAATTTTTAAGCAATTTTTTGATTTTCTGAAGCATAAAGCGGTATTTTTAGTCCCATAACGTCACTTTTCACGGCGTAGTGCGTTTCTTACACATAAGAATTGTACACGTAATTATTGTGCACAATTTAGCATTGGTCAAATATATCTATATATAATTTAACCAATGCTAAATTATGTAGAATAATTACGTGTATAATTCTTATGTGTAAGAAATGCTCTATGCCCTTTTCACTACATTTTATATACGTCATCTAATAGAAAAAAAAATTACAGGTAAGTTGGTAAAATAAAGAAATTAGATTTGCGAGTAAACGGTCCCCTTAAGGATCAGCCCTATCTTAGACACATTAAATACTTTGTTTTAGACTCTATAAAGAAGTGATTTATGTAAAAATTGAAAATAGTTCCACGAACGTTCCAAACTTCACCTACATAATTAGGAATTTACACGTCTGACGTCACGACGTCAGGTGACCGAACGCTGGTAGTACAACATTCAAAATTGCGCTGATTTAATTTTATTAATATAAAATCAGCGCAATCATTTCTGAGTATCACAAAATATGCCAAAAATTCATCTTTCGTTACACTACCTAATTCATTTTAAGCACACTTAATTCGCTACCTAAAAATATTATTTATTTATGATCATAGCATGAGCGGTCAAAAACTGTTACCGTATAATTGCAATTAAATTAGCTAGGATATGATTTAATCGTAATTGAAAAAGGGTGAAATATACTAACCAATTTAGTATTCAATATTTTTCAGATAATAAATTTCTTGTAATAGCGAGTTTGCTTGATTAACCCATTTTATTTATATTCTTTAGGTTAAATCGTAAGTATTTCTGAATTTTTATTGTTTTTACAGATAATTTGTAACACTAACATTGCAAAATGTAAATATATATCATATGCAATGATTTTCTTAGTTACGTTATTAAGTTAAAAATCTTAGATGGTTATTTAAAAAAAACATATTTTTTTTAAAAGTGTAGCTAAGAAAAATGTATCTTACATATATTCCATTCAATTAAATATGCAAGAAAATAATTGCATGATATACTTTTACATTTCGTAATGTTATTGTTACAAATCATCAGTGAAACTAATATAATAGTTTGTATAAAATGTATTTTATAAAATCTTTATAAAAAATTGGTCGTATAAAGTTTTTATACAATTTTTGTAAAAATCTTGAAATATTGAAAACTCTTTCAGGAATATTTTTTTTTTTAATTTCATTATAAGGTTTTTAATATTTTATTAAGAAAAATATGTTTTATTTAACTTATTCATTCTGGTAAGTTTATTTTTACACAGACCAGATTTCAACAATCAAATAAATAAGTTATATTTAAATGTTTTAAAACTTATCGTAATTATTTTTACAATAGACTATTAAAAATATTTATTTTTCTGATAATAAGCATTACCTCGACATAGTATCTCATACAGTCATTTATAAGAATTGGTTGAACTTCACGCAACTTGAGACGATGATTCGGCATCAAATTATTTGAGAAGCACAGCCATACGAGATTGTTTTGGTGGTTCAGGTCACGTCGTATAAACCATCTCTAAGTAGTCGTAAAGGCGTTGATATATTGATCAGGATAAGATACATACACGTAATTTTGGGTGCTTACAGCCGAACGCTAATGTGTCAATGCTCAAATGTCAGTTTTATGTACTAGACTCAAGATACATTTATTTTATCCACAGAACTTTCGATCATTATTATAATTTACCTAAGACATAATAAATGCAACACACAAAGTATATGATTGTAAATTATTAGGTTATAATTCGACGTTAATCGATAAAGTCGTTTATTTTATAAGTCCTTAGTTTGTAAAAGTAGATATATTAATACTCATGTAGATATATTCGTGGTATGCGCAGTCTGAGAAAGTTTGAGTTCAAGAACGATTTTTGTAATTTTTAAAAAACGTGTCGCAAATGAAACGAGTTACTGAAAAATTTGTCCAACGCAGAAGTAACTTGAAGCTATATGATGTCATTAAACTATCAACATTAATTGTTTGTCTATAAAAATTGTAAATATTTCGCTTGACTGTAGAGAGTTTCAAGTCGCTTCAATTATGACAAAATTTTTCAGTCACTCGTTTTATTGACGACACATTTTTTAAAAAGTACAAAAGCTGTAATTGAACGCATACTTTCTCAAACTGCCCATACTACGAATACTATTTAGATGAGTATTAATAAATGTACTTTTACAAAATAAAGAATTAGAAAATAAACGATTTCATCGCCTAACCCTGAAGAATTATAACCTCATAATAATTTTCGATCATATACTTCGTGTGTTGTATTTATTATTTTATAGGTGAATTATAACAATGACCGCAAGTTCTGTAGATAAAATAAATGTACCTTGAGTATAGTATAGTACATAAAAGAGTCTTCTGCCTTTGAGCATTGACACATTAGCGTTCGGCTGCAAGCACCCAAAATTACCTGTATGTATCTTATCCTGATCAATATATCGACGCCTTTATGATTTCTTAGAGCTGGTTTATACGACGTGACCTGAACCACCAAAACAATCTCGTATGGCTGTGCTTCTCAAATAATTTGATGCTGAATCATCGTCTCAAGTAGCGTCAAATCCAACCAATTCTTGCTGATTTTATATTAATAAATAAGTACCTACATCTAGACATAAAAACTACCGAGCACACTGCCTTGACCTCGCCATTGGCATCTATAAACACCTGTACACCATCTCAGACCAGTAGTTATAGCTGGACACCAAAAACAACGGAGCGCACTACCTAGACCTCGTCATCGACGATTATGACCACCTGAACGCCTCCTCCGAATAGTACGTACGAGTAGACATCAAAAACTACGGAGCGCATTACCTAGAATTCGTCATTGGCCGCCATAACCACCTGGACACCTTCTTAGACCAGTATGTACATATTATGTAGACATCAAAAACTATGGAGCGCATTATCTAGAGCTTGTCATCGGCCACCATAACCACCATAACCACCAGAACACCATCTCTGACCAGTAGTTATAGCTAGACACCAAAAACTAGTGAGCGTACTATCTAGACCAAGTCATCGGCTATTATGACCACCTGGACGCCTTCTCCGACCAGTACCTACATCTTGACACACAAAAATAAAGAGCGCGCTACCTTGACCTCGCCATCGGCACCTATAACCACCTATACACCGTCTCCAACCAGTAGTTATAGCTAGACGCTAAAACTTACGGAATGCACTTCCTGGACCTTGTAATCAGCCACCATAACCACCAAGACTAAGCGCGTTACGTTCAGTCCCGTCTTTCAATAGTGCCTGAACTTTTACTGTACAATAATATATTACTTTTTATTACCAACTCTATTTTATTTTTGGGAAGTCTATTTGTATATAATTGTATATAAGTACCCGAATAGAAATTCAGTTCAGGCAGTAATTAGGTCCTTATCTGGTGCCTGTACAGGAACTTATAAGGTATGTATTAGCGTGCAGCTTAGGGCCTTCGCAGGCTGTGCTAATCGTCTGGGAATGGTCAGGCACTTATCAGACCACCTGAACAAAATCGAAATAGGCAACAAACAAACACGACAGCTGTTGATGCACAATAAACGGTATATAAAATAACATTAATGAGGTTTGATTGTTTGAACTTTATTTAGAAATGATAATCTAGAACTAAAAAGAAATTAAAAAATATTCATTAAGTGTAATTATGCGAGTTCTTAAAATTGAGGTTAGATAGTTGTGACCAAAATTCAAACTCATCTTAATTATCAACCTTGATTTTGAATCTATTTACTTTTGTTTCATACGAATACTATTTGGAAACAAACATAAAAGATATATAGATCAACTAAAAAGTGCTACACTGTCTTATATTATTTCGAATTTAATATCATTTTTGTTACATTATACTTTGAAATTAAATATTACAAAACTCTAATAAAGTTTATATGTCAATAATGCAGTGCGTAGTGCTTCGAAAGAACTGAAATTGGTGAACTTGCCTTGTGAATTTGAGTACGCTCTTACAAGATGTTGTGTTAATACTTTTGAAACTCACTGTTGACTAACATGTTACATATAATATACTGAAAATTACTAAATTTCGCTAGTTTAATTGGAAGAATACTTACAAAAATTTTAGCAATAAAACTCTAGCTAAGCTTTTTTAAGTGACTCAAATAAATTCTAAAGAAAATTTCTTTTGATCTTTTGATAATAGAAGTAAGTTTGTTAGAGTTAAAAAAAAGATGAATATTCTCTTTCTACCATATGAGTACAACTTACTTACCCATTTTCAGTTACTATCATTGTATAATTTATAAGATTCGTAAGATGTTAGATCTGGGGACTGACTAATAACTTTTTGAATAACTTCAGTAAAACTGTTATGAGAAAAATTACAAAGTGTGAAATCTCTGTTAAGAAATGAAATTCAACTATAAGTTCCATAGTTAATTGAATTATTATAGAAATTGAAATTCATCTCAATTGTGAATTTTAATTTTGATTCTATTTACTTTTATTTTTTAAAATTCTTTTTTTTTTAGAACTTAAACAAATATATAGTTCATCTAAAAAGTGCCTTATAGTCTCCTTTAATTTTTAAGCTAGTTATTATTTATAAAACAATTTACTTTAATTTACTTTTTTTGTATATTAAACTTTGAAACTGAATATTATGAAACTCAAATAAAGTATATGTATCAATAATGAAGTGCTGAGTGCTTTGAAATAACTAAAATTATATGTTACATATAACAAACTGAATATTAGTAAATTACTCTATTTTAATAGGAAAAATACTGAAAAATATTTGATTAATAAAACTCTAGCTAAGTTATTTTAATCGTGATTCAAATAAAATCCAGCAACATTTTTTTTTCGATCAGAGAAATAAGTATGCTAGAGTTAACAAATATATATATTCTCTTTCTACTAAACAAGTATAACTTACTCACCCATTTTTAGCTTCTATCTTGGTATAGTTTAGAAGATACGTAGTATGTTGTAGTTGGTTGTTGTTCAAAAACAATATTCTTATAAGTGACTCTTTCGAAGATAAATAACTCAATCACTATAATTTAATTGAATAAGTAAACAGGTAACTGGTTATGTAATCGGAATAGAGAATCTGCACTTCGTACTATTTCTTATAGGAGATTTACTGCAGATATTAAAAAAATTAGTAGCCAATGCCCAGATATAACATGTTAAGTATCTTCTAAACAACTTTACAATTATAGTAACTAAAAATAGATAAGTAAGTTACAGTCGTATTTCTCTAATTGAAAGAAAATTTTGTTGGATTTTATTTAAGTCAATGTTAAAAAAGATCAGCTAGAGTTTTACAATGCAAATATTTTTAAGTATTCTTTCTATTAAAATAGCGTAATTTACTATATTTTAGTTTGTTATATGTAGTACCTAAGTTCACAATCAGTTTCACTAATTTTAACATAAGTATTTGTATAAGAGCACACTCATATTTACATAGCAATTCAGCTATTTTAATTCTTTCGAAGCACTTAGTACTGTATTACTGATGCATATTATATACTCTGTTAGAGCTTTATAATGTTCAATTTTAAAATAAATTATTGTACAACAAAATAGAAAATTAATTTCTATCCAAATAGTTTTGTTATTAAATAGCTTTAAGAGTAAAGAAGGATATATGTCACTATTTAGTTTATCTATATTTTTTCTCCTATTTCAGATTTTAGTTATAAAAATATTATATATTACAATCAAAATTAAGCTTTATAATTGAAATGAATTCGATTTTCTTTCAAAACATGATTCTAACCTCAATTTTAAGGACTAAAAAATTATTCTAATAAACATTGTGAAGGTTTTTTTCAAGTCTATTGTAATTTCTGAATAAAGTTTAAACAATATCAACTCTCAATCATCTTGTTAATTACTGTTTATTGTGTATGAAAATTTGTATCCGTTTGCTGTTTATTTTGTTATTGTTCAGGCACCCTGACTATCGCTTACCATTCCCTGACGTTAGAGTTCAGCCTTACATGGCCTTGACCTGCGCACCATTACGTACCTCATAAGGACCTTGTCAGACATCCTTATTGACTAAGCTTGTATTCTGCACAGCAGTACCATCGGCTTTGACAAGTCTACCGAATACATGAAGTGAACTTTGTGGTGGTAAAAGACACAAATCTTGATGTTGAATAGAGATGCGAATTTCATGGCTGTTATTGAAAGTCGAAACCGTGTAAGGCTGATGAGCGTGTATCTCATATTGTTCTACAGACTCATCATATATCACAGGCGACTGAATGTTTAGAATCTCTTCCATTTTTCTGAAAACAGCAGAAGAAAATGCACGTTATTTTGAAATGAATGTTTTTTCATCTTAGCGTTTTGGATGCTCGCTGACGACTGATGACTGTTCGACATCTTGGCTTACTTTTATACCCTCTTCCGTAAACGACTCTCATCACGATTATTTCAAATGTAATCTGATTATAATGAGTTCTCCTCGAAAATTTACCAAATTTCCGTCTTGATCGACTATATGCACTTATAAGTGATCTATAGTCTTGATGACGATCAGAAGGTACGAGGGTAGTTCAATAAGTCTTTAGAATAAAGTATAAAAACAATTTTTTTTGGGTAAATTTTTTTTTATTTTTCAACATAATCTCCTTTGAGCTCTATACACTTGGTCAATCGCTTTTTAAGTTTTTTTAATCCTTCAGAAAAGTGCGTTTTCGGAAGTTCCTCAAAATAAGCACTTACAGAGGCAATGACGTCTTCGTTGTCCGTAAATCTCTGTCCACCGAGCCATTTTTTCAAGTTTGGAAATAAGAAAAAGTCACTGGGGGCAAAATCTGGTGAATACGGTGGGTGTTCGACCAATTCGAATTTTAGTTCTTCAATTTTAGCCTTTGAAACGAAGCATGTGTGAACTCGGGCGTTGTCGTGATGAAAGAGAATTTTTTTTCTCGCCAAATGTGGTCGTTTTTTTTTAATTTCTTCTTTCAGCTGCTCTAATAATGATGCATAATACTCACCAGTAATTGTTTTACCCTTTTCCAAGTAGTCAATAAGTATAATTCCACGTGCATCCCAAAAAACTGTAGCCATAACCTTACCAGCTGACTTTACGGTCTTTGCCTTCTTTGGAGCTGGTTCGCCTGTGGAAATCCACTGTTTGGATTGTTCCTTTGTCTCAGGAGTGTAGTGGTGTATCCATGTTTCATCCACAGTCACAAATCGACGAAAAAATTCCTCAGGATTCCGACTTATGCGCGCCAAAAGAGCCTCAGAGGCGACCACTCTATTGCGTTTATTCTCAGCTGAGAGCAAACGCGGCACCCATCTTGCCGATAGCTTTTTCATGCCTAATTTTTCATGTAGAATTGAAACAACTGCACCTATAGATATTCTTGTGGCCTCAGCTAACTCACGCACTTTTAATCTTCTATCCTTCAACACCATATCGTGGATTTTATTAATGATTTCGGGAGTAGTTGCTTCTACGGGCCTTCCTGAACGTGGTTCGTCACTTATTGATGTACGACCACGCTTAAATTCATTTACCCAGTTATAAACCGTTGCTAAGGCAGGGGCAGATGTGCCATGAACTGAGTCCAATTCATTTTTTATCTCATATGGAGTTAAACCCTTTAAATGAAAATGTTTAATTACCGCTCTGAACTCGTTTTTTTCCATTTTTCTTAACAAGCTTTTTTTTTTTTTAATTGGTTATAAAAACACGTAAACTCAGAAGATGTGGACTGTGACTGCACCATATATCTAGTCGGGAGTGGTGCTGACTGAAAACAGATGATTTGGAGCGATTCGCGCGCCATCTGTTGGTCATTCTAAAGACTTATTGAACTACCCTCGTAAATGACTTGAGATGGAACTTCGATGATCTTATATCCTTGACGAACTCCAGGAAAGAACTCGTGTATGGTGTGTACTCTACGACCTTTTATATAGGCACCAGAGGTAATGTTATACTCAAATCGCAGAGCGGTGACCTTGAGAATAGATACAGGCAGATCAGAATTGTGAGTGATGTTTCGTGGGAGATGGTGATGAGTAAAGCCTAACAATTGTTCGATGGAATCTTTAGGTTGACAATCAATCATATGATTGCACTTTATAACACTCCGAAGAGTATTGTTATTAGGCTTCAAACTGATGGATATACCCTTTAAAGCAAGAGTTTTTCCAAGATAGTTCTCTATATCCTCAATCTCGTAACTACCTGTGAATTATCTTATTACCAACGTAAAACTTGCTGTTCCCAGTATCGATATTAGGTATTGAATTAAAGATTAAAAGTTCAATTAATCCGAAAACGTAGTTATTGTACGGCGACAGTTCAATAGGCGGAAAATATTGAGTTTCACAACAGATGAAATACCGGAAAGACTCAATGTGAATGAATTCTTCATGACTGTACAACTCATAATGATTAGACTCTTGCTTATGCAGGTCCTTATATAGCCAGGTGATAATCTAGCTTATTGTTCAAGAACTTTAAACAGAGATGATCACAGTTGAATGTATCAAAGTCTTGATATCTCTCAGGATTATATTTAATCTCATCAATCCCTTAATATAACATCAAGTCTACGGGTGGTTCAAGATCACCGAAACTATCGAAATAAACGACGTTGTTACCTCGTTTACGATAAGCCACCCAGTGCGTCCCAGGACTACTCTCATCATCGAGATTTAAGACAGCAGATTCACGGTAATGAGGCCCACCACCAGGCATTGCGCTTCGCATGAAAACACCTCGAAAATTTGGAATTCTCAGAATTTCAGCATATTTAATGAAATCTGCATCTGAAAGGGCTCTTTGAGGTATTCTTACTTCGAGGAACTGTTTTCTTTTCTTAAACCACTTCCACCATAAGGCTTTAGATGAAGACCAAGACCTATTTTATGTAATTCTCTAAGGCAGAGTAGATCAAATGTCGAAACTGATTCTTTCAAGCAAATCATTTATTAGCTTGATAACATCTTCACAGATGGAGGAGTCAATTGTATGATGGCAGGGGACATTAATGAGTCTAATAAAACTCAAGATATTGATAATTCTCTTAGAAATGTTTCATTCAGCAATGAGAAGACTGTTGCTCTTCTTGATAAGTATATCTGGAGACTTAATGGTAATTGTAAAAGTTATTTCGATAACGTATATGGAGTTTATGAGCTTATGCTTGGTAATTTATCTATTGAATTTGAATATAATCACGTCAAAATAAACGATATAAGATATCCTATAACTAAAGGATGGGTTGAATTACTCTTCAAAAAAGTCCCTAATGAAAATCTTATCAGTTCTGCGGATATTACAAACTATCATAGTATAGTCAAAGCTACGAGCGCTCATAGAAAACGATACCGCGCAGATGAATCGATTCGTACTTTGAAAAATAATAAATTCAATAAGTTTATTGCTCCAATGTTCCAGTCTACTGATCAAGATGGTTATCGCATTGAGAAGAAACAATCTACGACTCACTCCATGCCTCAGTGCAAGAGTAGAGATGGATTTCAACATACATCTTCTACAGTATTGTCAGACGATACATCTGATATACAGAAGGATGATCATCGTCTTGATATGATCAATGTGAAAAGATGTAAGCTGCAGAATGAACCCTCACATATCACGTCAACAATAAATCTTGAGACTCCAGAAGAGAAGATTCACAATTTCAATAACAATTGCGAGACTTCCGATAAGAGTAGTGAGGAGGATGAAGAATCTCTGGCTAGCGAAGAATCTCTGCCTAGCAATTCTCCACGAGCCACTGCATATGAATCAATTCCATCCACCTATGATAGTAGTAATATGATTGCTACTACTTCACCAATATTACAATCGAATTTTGGTTCTAGATTCCAAGATCAATCATATATAGATGATTTATACGAGAATTGGAGATGGAAAAGAAATCAAAAATACGGATTAATGACTGGGATGATCCTGATGAGTTAGTCGATCGTCTCCGAGTAATTATGGCTAAAAATCCATGTGGAATTCATAGTAATGAGATTAACTTTATCGTCAAGGAATTACGTAATTCAGGGTACATATACTAATATACTTGTTGATTTAAAACTTTCCACCATCTGCTCATATTTTCACCGGATAACTGCTGCTATCAGTCGATAAGTCCAAACTTGAATATTTCATTCCAATGTGAAAACAAATTTTTTTAATTTACCTTTATTTTGCAGCGCCCTCTGTAGGTATCAATAATTTGAATTTATTATCTATTAACAAATGGTCGGTAATGTGAAAAAAAAAAATAATTTACCGCCCTTTGTTGATTGATAATACCACTGGACGGTAAGGCCAGTTTGGTTACCATCGAGTTTCTTGACCATCGAAAAAAGTTTTAAGATTAGAATTCCTCTTATGTAAACACATACGAACACGCGTGTATATACCTACGTCGATGCATAGAGAAAGACAGAGCCTCAGTGGATTAGTACTCAGACTTGCACGCTGGCGATCCGGGTTCAAATCTCGGTCAATACTCCACACTTTTTTCAGATAAAATTTGTCAAGCGCGTTCACTGGGGGTCTCCTTTAAAAGAAACCATAAAGAGGAAGTCTATGGAGAGGTTATGCTAAGCGGATAACCTCACAGGTGAGGTGATGGTTCGGCACTTTACCCTTTCTCTCAGCGGAGGAACGACGCCCGGCACTACACATTTATGGTATATATATAGATATACTTTTACACGGGTCGGGCGTCAGTTTTGTCTGCGCTGGTCGTGTATGTGTGTGTGTACCCTAGTGTGAGAAATCTATTAAATCCTATTCACCAATACAAAAGTTGCATATACATCCTATTCGCAAATAGGATCTTTTCATATTTGGAAAAAGGAATTAATAGGATTTAATAGATTTCTCACACTAGGGTAGGTGTGGATGAAGATTACTCTGAACATTCACGGTCAAAATTAATGTTTCAGGGCTCAATCATTTCTATTTTTTAAAGGAAGGGAGCTGTAAAAAAGTATTTGTTATTTTTCAATGTATTTTTGTTTTTCTAGCGGTTTTTTATTTTGTGCTTTAATATCTCGAGTTTTTTGGTATGGAAATAATATCATCGATTCATTTTTTTTGCATTTGAAATATCATAAAATTACCTATATTTTCCGGCCCGAAATTTTAAATAAGCTACTTCCTTTTTTTCTGTTATACACGAAAATGTCGTGTTCTGTTAGACCTGTCATATCTGGGATATATATCATGAAAATTTTTTTTAAAAATTTAGAAAATTTCAAGAAAGGTAGCTTTTTACTAACTCCTGAAATTGTTAGAAGTCTAGATTATAACGACCCTTACATTCAGAGGTATTTGAAGTTACGTTTTTTTTTTAATTCTTTTTGATCGTTTATATCTCAAGAACGGCGCTGTTACTTTTTGCAAACCAGGGCTCATTTTTTTCGTTTTTTAATGAAGATTCTGAATTGAAAAGAAATTTAGAGATTTATCGATTCGTTTTTGTTTTACAATGATTTCTTTACTTTACGATATATTACGATATTCTGAAATCGATAAGGTAAATTATTTTTGTATTTTAGAAATAATACGATTGGAATTTAATTATTCCTTTCTTTGTTTGTATTTAATGGGCATATGTCAACTTAGAGCTAATAAATAGTTATTGTTAATAAAATGATATAACAATTATATTTTATATTAAATTCAGTATTATTATGGTAATTTTAATATTTGGCCGTATAATAGTTTTTTACTACATTTTCTTAATTTATGTATTTTTAAGAAATGTTAATTTAAGGGGATATAAAATACTGACCGATTCCTACAATACCGGCGTATCATTTATATTTTGTTCTATTTAAAATAAATATTGATAAAAATCGATTTTATATGCCTTTACCAGAAACGTTCAGAGGATTTTTCAAAAGGTATCAATAAAATTCTTAAATAATGGGTCGCAAAATTTTAAGAGGATGTGCATTGCCATTCGCATAGTTTACTACGGAAAATATTTAAATTTATTTTCCGATTGCGAATAATACCGGCATCTTTTGAAATTGCCAAATCCAAATAATGTTAATACAGTATAAAAATCTGCAAAACATAGTCGGTCATTTTTATTTACAAAATTTGTTAAATCTCGAATACCTGTTTAAAATAAAATAAGTTGGTACTACAGATTCCTGTAAAAAGTTCTATCTTTTTAAGTGGTTCAATATTCCCTTTAACCACATAGTTGTATATTTTTAAACCCATTTATTTTGTACAATTAATAGTGAAATTTCTTGAAAATTAATTCAAGGTTCCCGGTCTAAATAATGTTTCAAAAGTAAAAAGTCGTAATTCGAAACTTTGATTAATTTATAGGTTTTATAATATAAATTTCACTTCAAACTAGTGTGAAAGTTAGAGTGAATCCTTAGTCATTCTCTAATTTAGAGTGGTAAAATGAACTTTTTAGACTGTAGTGACTAAATTCACGCTTTTAGAGTGAAAATTCACTTTTTTAGAGTAGAGCCCTCGTTCACTCTACATTTAGACTGAAAATTTCACTCCAAAAAATTTAGATAGTATATTAGTATTTTGTATGTTTTATTTCTTATAAATCTCGGTAAAAATGATACGTATGAACGATTTAATTGAGGTAAAAGTACCAGAAATTGGACACGAAATGTATGTGTTAATATACTTATAAAAAATACCTTTCCAAAAAGTAAAATTTTGGCAAGTATAAATTTTATTATGTATTACCCACAATATAAATTAAAAGAAATATGTTATTACCAAAATAAGTCGTTCAATTATGAATTTCACGAATAAGCTTGAATTAAAATAGTAAAATAAAACTAATATTCTATTTAAAAACATTATAGTTTAAAATATTTCCATTTTTTACTAATCCCGATAATCTTATATGAACGCTAAAGAAATTAATGAAATCGATTACTAAATTGTAAAGTATTCTATTTTTATTTGTAAATCATTTTCCTTATTTTATTAATTAGTATGAAGAATACAAATTAATAATAACTTTCAAATTTAATACTGTCAGACATTAAATTTGACATAAATAAATCTCGATAAGAAATAGGTCATACAGTTAAACCTCGATCAAACGCTGATCTATAATAGTCACGCTACATTACACTCGCGTTACATGTAGTGCACATATGGTAATTCATTTCTCTTGTAGGTAAGCTAACTAATATTTTTTGCAGTCAAGCCAATATAGTATTAGGGACACACAGTTTATACCTTATTTACGGCTCTGACTTGCTGCCGTCGTTAACTGCTTCTAAGCTTAGGTGACTGGAGCAGTGTTCGAGGTTATTTTTTCCGAGCTCTAGCTGTGGTCAAGGTTCAACTTGTAAGAGTTCATGATTTGTATATTATTTATTATTTAAATAAATAGATATTTATATTTTATTCAAATTATTATTTTTCCACCGAGGTGCCTAAATGAAAGTAATAAATAGGAAAATTGGAAAGATTCATATATGTGTATATAAAAAATACTATTGATATTTTCTATAATAACTCATCTGACAGTCAGAAGATGCAGTCATCATGAGCACCTGAAGCATCGCTGAGACTCTTCAGCTATAACTGTTCGAGTGTTTTAAGGTTTGCAAAATTGTAAACTTGAGCTTTGGAAATTCATCTAGAAGTCTTTATCTAGCATCTAGTTGGTATATAGTCAGCTTCAAACCTGTAGTCAAGGGCGTTCACCTGACACCTGATAATATCTCTATCAAGCAAAACCCAGCTACAGTATTGCAGACACATTTTATCAGGACTGTGTATTCTACATGATTAGTATCACAGTTAAAGGGCAGTTACTGTGTTCAAAAGTGCTTAAAATAATAGGATAATACTAAAGATCAACAGATTTATATATAAAGTAAATTTATGATTAAGTGAACCGACTGTTTTTTTAAATGATAAATGATACAAGTAGCTATGCTAGGCGGGTAAAGGCCAGGTGGCCCCGTACCCGCCTAGCATAGATGGATGAGACCATCCCAGCTCACCTTATCCCGTCTCGTAGCGGCCTCGTGCCCTACTGGATAGCATGATAGTTAGCTACTACTATTTTTACTTTTGATATAATCTATAACTTAGGAAAATCTTTTGTATCCGTTTTGTTCGGGTAATAACGGTGTATTAGTAGAATATTTTTGAGTATATTGTTTCCACTGTGAAGTAGATACATTAATTTTTTTCTGCTTGCTTCTTATCTTTGGAATGAGAAGTATAGATCGTATAGGCAATGTACGCAAACGTACGCGAACATACGGGGATGTAGCTAAATGTACGGAATCGTGCAGAAACCTACAGTTACAGTTTTTAGTTCTTTTTTACTGAAATATTACAAAATCAATTGTTAAATAATCATGGTTATTTAAAAACCAGTACAGTAAACTTTGTTAGTTCCGTTGATAAAATTTATTGTATTAGAAAATAAAAAAGATTTTATATTTTGCTTACTTTATTTTTTATTCTTACAAACCTTATAGTAACGATTTCGATCTTAAATAAATAATTAAAATTTACAAAAAATATACAAAGAAACATTATTCTATAATAATATTTTTTTAAAGAGCTTGGTGCTCAGACATATAAATAATTATATTTCTAAACCTATTCATGAACATAATTTGTATGCTTTGGTTTTACACAAACATTCTACAAAACTAAACAATAATCTCTCAAAAAGTTTTCAAACTTTTAAAAGATACGGTTGAAAACTGGGGCCCCTTATGGGCCAATAGTACATTTGATTTTTAAAATGAAAATAGATTGTTATTAAAAAAGAAAAAATGTAATAATCGTATTGCGCAACAAATTGTTTATAGACTAATGGTATATCAGCAATTACCTTTACTTCAACAAAGAGATTATATTTCAGATGATACAAGAAATATATGTGATAATATATGCAATAATAACAGACTAAAGAATTATGAAAAAATTGAAAATTGTAATTTATTAGGACGTGGAAAAATTCATGAACTTTCCGATTTAGAACAGTTATATTTAAGAACTTTTTTTAATGTCTCAAAAATAAGTAAATGTATAATGTATTGCAAAATTATTTTCAATGGATGTCGTTATACTTCTTGCACATATGATCAATGTAAAAAAACCAACGATTCAGTATTTCGAAAAAAGGATGGTTATTTTCGTATAATTAAAAAAATGTGTAAATTAGAATATAATGGCACAATTAATGTGTTTATATTTTTTAATAAAATAGGCATCCAAGACACTTATCTAGTTCAAAATATTGACGCATGTGTTAAACATTTAAAACATTGTACAATACCGCAAACAAATGATTTAAATGTTATAACTTGTAATGATATACATCAACCATGTATTTTAATGAAAATAAAAAACCATCTATCTATAAGTTCCCTTAACAAAGCAATGATTGCTAAATATGTTAACTGAATTAAGATTTAATTACAGAACAAATAAATATTTTTTATAAAACATTTTTTATAAAACATTTAATATGAATAAAATATCTCCTGTCAGTCATTCAAAATTCCCTTGCATGTATGTACCTCTATACCTATAAAATCGAATGTTCGAACCGTACCCAAAACGTACGCGAACGTACGTGAATGTACGTCATCGTACACAAGTCTACCGTATCGTCCTTAAATGTATCAAAATCATATGGCGATTTGCGTTATAATACCTTCCAATTTTTCCATTCGGGTAGGTATATAGAAATTCAATATTCAAAGTATTTAGACTCGATAGGAGAAAATTTTGATAAAAGACTTTAAAACTATTTTTTTCTTACTTCTTTATACACTTTAGACCTATATACCAAATTTCAGATGTCTAGTTCTTTTAATTTTCAAGATCTGAGTTTTTTTATTACATTTAAACCGAATGGCCAATTCTGCGGAAACTGAGATTTTTTAGTTATAATGAATTCTATAAGTTTTAATAAGTGTATTGAGGTATACAATGTTATAAATAAGTAAACAATCATTTCTTTTGAATTATTATGTACTTCAAACATCTAAAATAAGCCTTGCTTACTTAATAGCACTAATGAAAACTGTAAAAACTTGATCAACCCAAAAAATAAATTATGAGACTCGTTGATTACCTCAGTCGGAGTAATTACACCAGAGTCATATCTAGAAAACTAAAAGACCTAGACACTCGAAATTTTGTGTCATAGTTTATTAGGTTCAAAGTAGAAGGAGAAAAATATTTCAAAGACCTTAGGTAATCTTTTTTCAATTTTGTCAAATAAAATTTTATACACAAAATAGCATATATGTACAACTATATATGTCAAATGGTTCAATCAGCTCTAAACTTTAAAGAGAGTGTGTATCAATTGAAACATTTAATTTTACACTTTAAACTCTACTAAAACATGATTTTTGATTGAGAGCTGTTGTTTGCGATAGCAACTCATTTTACATATTTGCTCATTTCTCTTTCTGTATGATAGATAGAGACTAGAAACTTTGAAGGTAAGTCGTTGCGCTGTTTATATTGAATATAAAATTAGTAGAAACTAACCAAGACACTTGGATAGTTCAACGAGTTACTAAAACATAATTTTTGATTGAGAAGTGTTGGTAGCGATGGTAACTCATTTTACATATTTGCTCATGTCTCTTTCTGTATGATATATATATATATATATATATATATATATATATATATATATATATATATATATATATATGAATATAAAATTATTAGAAACTAACCAAGACATTGAGATAGTTTATCGGTAACCTAGAACATGATTTTTGATTGAGAATAGCAACTCATTTTACGTATTTGTTCATTTTTCTTTCTGTATATGCACAGAGACTTGAGATTTTGTATCAAGCATTGTTATACATAAATAAAATCGAAAAAATTATTTGAATGCTTTTAAATATTTTTTTTCTTCCAGCAAGTTAAAAAAATGAAACTTAGCAGCGTACAGTGGTTCACGATACCTCGTTCGAAACAGCTAATGAAGATGATGATTTATCTATTAATAAGCATATTCTCATGTTCAATTAAACAGAGAATCTAGATAAAATTTATGGAGTGCGTAAAGAAGGTGCTACACTGTTTCGACACTTTTTCGACTCTTTTTTGACATAGTTTGACATATTTCGAAACTTTTCGACACTCTTTCGACACTTTTTTGACATAGTTTGACATATTTCGAAACATTTCGACACTTTTTCGACACTTGTTCGACAGATTTCGACACTTGTTCCACATATTTCGACACTTATTCGACATACTTATGTCACAGAGTCAACGCTTTTCGACACATTTATATCACAGACTCGCACTTTATGTAACTGAATCAACACTTAACCGACTATATATCATATTATATCATAACTATTTAGATCCGTCACGGGGCGCAAAGTACATGACCACGTCTAAACCAATCATTACGAGAATTTCCGGGCTTTGATTGCTTAGCTAAACTTCGTGAAAGAGCGAGCCCTCCCCAGATCCTAATATACAATATATATGTCATTATCGTTCTCGTACATAAACCGTTTCCGGCAAGTAATTTTGTCTGTATATATATACAGAACCTTGATACAACAAATAAATTTATATTCAACAAAATGCTTGTCGAATTTAAGAAAACTTCGAATGGAGTAGATCAACTTCTACTCGATGGTAATACTTTCTTCAAAGATAGATCTCGACTTGAAAAAGTATACTGGAAATGCAAGTTTTTTTAAATCTCATCGATGTTCGAGTCGTGCTCATCAAACTCGGCAGTTGTACTCCACATAATCATGCCACTTCTATAGAGCTTATACTTAAATTAACAGTCAAGAGCTCGAGTTTGTATCCCCAGATACTGCGTTCGATTTTCAACAACAATAACATGTTTATAACAAAAACCTCAATTTAATAGAAGCGATTAAACAAAAACGTAAGCTGCTGGTTCAAAATCAGGAAGAACCATCACTCAATTCTGTTGATTCACAAGAAAATCTATTGACTAATACAAGAATAAACATTGAGACTTCAAAAGCTAAAATTCGGAAATCCAATCAAAATTCTAGGTCTGATCTTCCCGATCAATCTGAGAAACTTGAGGAATCTCTAGTTAAAGCTTCTCTACAAGATTCTGGCAGCAGTGTAGATAAATCTTTTTTATCCAGAAATGGCAACAATTATATCATTGCTTCATCGCCAAAATCAGAGCCAATATATGGTTTTCGTTGCAAAAGAAAATCTAATAAGAAATAGCTATTTGAAAATTGGAGTAAAGATCAGAATTATGGATTTAATCATATGATGTTGGATTCTATGTCAAACGAGTTAATAATAACTCCTGGGAATTCAAAAGCTAAAGTTTACATTTTTAATAAATTTGTAACACTTCCTACATGACTAGTGAGGAGGATGAAAAATCTCTGGCTAGTGAGGAGTACGAAGAATGTCTGACTAGATATTCTTCACGAGCCACTTATAGTAGTGTAAATGAATCTATTCCATCCATTTATGATATTAATCATATGATTGCTACTAGTTCACCAAAATTACAATCAAATTTTGGTTCTAATGCACAATCAAATATGGAATATTCATATGAAAAATAGATAAGAAGAAGAAATCATAATTATGGATTTGACGACTGGAATGATCCTAATATATTAGTCGATCGTCTCCTAGTAATCATGACTACGAATCCATTTGGGATACACAATAACGAGATTCACTTCATCCTTAACGACTTCAGCAGGAAATTTACCAGTATTCTGGATTGAAGTTCTAATTTATACACTAAGAAGAAAATAAAGTGTATACTAGTAGAGTGTTCTTTTGTAACAGGAAATCCGCTGCCGGATATTAGCTTCCTGTGATTAGACGCAGCGGTAGAGCACATACAAAAATTAGTGTCTAAAGTTGATATCAAAATTTGAACTTCCCGCTATATTACCTCTCTTGATTCTCACCTCAGAGATTAGTATAGAGAGATTGCCAATGCAATGTTAAAAAGTGAGGAAATTTTCAGCGTGGCGCTGTCTGGCGGCTGCCGCCCGTACTATACACATAATTTCATACAGCGCGATGGTGGGGGAAGCACGCATGAAAAGGGGCGGAGGAGAATGTGTGTACGGCCGGCGGAAGCTGGTGGGCGCGGCGGCGCTGCGTTTACAATTCTGTTTTGGCTCGCAGTTTTATATTATTATTAGGGGAGAGCGGGGCACGATTGGCAGGTCAACTTTGATCCAGGCTATGTTAAAAACTAATTGACTTTAAGAAGCTTAAAAATCGTAGCCTACTTATTAACTATCACCGAAATTAATGCCGTACTTTGTAAAAGCATACATGTATAATATTTTTTGTATATTTATCGAAATGAAACCTGCCAAACGTGCCCCGCTTTTTTGACTAGCGGGGTAACATTGGCATGCGGGTGGGGCGAAATTGGCGCGGTATTGCAGAAGAAAGTTCAAAGCTTCAAATTAGAAAATGTGATCAGGATTTGGTTATAGGTAAAAAAACAAAGGTTTTGATATTAGAATTAATTTACTTTTATTAATGTACATCAATTAGAGTCAGTCTGTTACATTATTCTTATTACTACTATAACATATTTTTATTAAATTTATCACATTTTGTTTCATTCTTCTTATTATGATAACATTTTTACTAAATTTATCACATTTTGTTTCTTTCTTATAAATTAACGTAACTTAAAAATATTTGTAACATTTACAGTCTTTTAGTATTTTATAAATGATTTGAAAAATGTTAACAATTTTTTTTAACTTACAGTAATAAAATACTGAGATCAAAGTAACAAAGTAAAATAAAATATATTTTGCACTGATAACTGCTTTTCTTAAAATAAAAAGTCAGTCGTCACTTAGTTGCTAATTAGTTCAGTATTGTAAGACAATGGAATATACTGAATTTGACTATCCGAAAAAATAATTAAAACGATACTCACTCCTGATTTCTTCGAGCTCCGAAACATTTACATGTAAAATGAGGTTATGTACGCGAGGTTCCATTCAATGTCACAGCGCTTCAAGTGCCAAGCGTGCCCCGTCTCACCTGCCAAGCATGCCCCGCTCGGAATATCTTTTTCAATTAAAAAAATCTTTCTTTGCATTTAGTTTAGGTTAATAAAAAAAAAAGGAATTAAAAGTTCGAAAATTAAACTTTCAAATAACCCATATGTAAGTCAGTGTATACATTCTTTCTTAGTTTACCTTGTGATGGAAATATCGATGCGAGCGTCGTATTTTAAGTAAAATATTCAATCTAAGTTATTATTTTTATTTTTAATTTAATTTTAACATATCGGGTATTGAAAAAAAGTTTATCGATTGAGGAATTAAGTAGAGAAAAGATCATTTTAACTGACCCGGCATGCCAAGCTTGCCCCGCTCTCCCCTACCTTACAAAATGTTATACTAGCATTTATTATTATTATATTAAAGAGTGTTTCAAAGCTTAGCTTTGCGATTCTTTAAAGAGCGTAAAAATGTTTGATAAATACTTGCATTATGTTTTAATGCAAAAGATCAGTATGTGTTATATTTTATTGTATGAGATATAATAAAGATTATATTTATAAAATAATTCAGCAATAATACGTGTTCAATTATTTAATTTCAATGCAATTTTATTTCTTTATTATTTTTATTTTATTTATTTCATACTTCAAATACGACAGTGAAAGATTCGTTATTACCCAAATAACTTTTTTGCAAATAAAATCAGCTATTATTAATTAATATATCTGATATTAACGTGTATTTATTGTTGGTGACGATATTATATTAATTTTATATTGCTTCGCAATGTTTTCATAATGAAACTTTTTTTCTACAAAAAACCGTTAAAACGCTATTTCACGCGCTTCAAAAAGCTTGCATTTGTTTATTGTCTTGTCAATTAGCACGTGGAGTTCGCGACAGTGCAGAATGTTTGATAAGGATTGTGAACATCTTCATAATTAAATACCATCGTGTGCTGTTTATCACTCGTATAAGTTTAGATAATTAACGTGTTAACGTGTCGTTATTTAATGTATATGGTGATTACTTAAAAAGGTAGAAAATTAGAATTTTTGTTTGTAGGTTATTAACTTTTATAAACGTTGTGTTGTCATAACGTTATTCTTGTCGATTCCACATTTTTCTCATTATATTTAGTCTTATTATTTGATTCTTTTTATCTCGTGATTTTTGTTATTGTTTCTTATAACGATTCGTTTTTGTCTATTCAGTAGTTTTATTATAAAAACCGTGAAAATTAAATATTCTTTGCTGTGTTAGGACTGTTTGCTTGTTCTTTTTGAAAATCAACATAACAAAATGAACAAGTAAACAGTGTATGATCGATGTAAATTTGTCCATTGTAACAATGGGAAGTACAATGGCCATCGTTTGTTTCGATTTTCATCCCCACTAGTGCAACGACAACAATGGATTAACAATTCAGGTAAATAATACACAAGTTTTTTACAAAATTAAGTCCTTTTAATATTGCATGAATTTTCTATTAGTATTTAAAATTATAAAATATTTTATTAGATAGTTCATTCTTTTCACTTTTAGATGTATACATTTTTAAATTATTTTAATTTATTTATTTATTTGTTTGTAAATTATTTAAATATTACAATAATGAACAATTTTTATTAATAATTTCATAATAGTAACGGGACCGTAGATAAAGTTTACTATTACATTATCGTTTTCATTTATAATGTAGTATATAAAGAATCGAAATAAAGGCGATACCAAAGTTTTATCTTAAAATTATTTTTCTTCGTCACAGAGAAAAATGTGTTTAGGGGAGAATGGGGTAATACCGGTCACTTGTCAATTCCGGTCATCCTTATATTTAATAATTTAAACATTTGTACATAATAATTCCAATAGTATATCATACGGAACATAACATGCTATCAATCTAATGTTCAAACAGCATTCTGTTCTGGTTTATTAGTTAATTATGCGCAAATAATGTTTAGGCGTTCATTTCTCATAAGAAATCTGATCTATAAGCTAAGCTTTTACGCATACTATTTAAACTTTATACAGTTTCTTCATGCTACTTTACCAAATTGAACACTCTAACAATATGAATTCGTAAAGAAGAAATCAAATAAATTGTTTGATTTTCTTATAATTTCTATTTAAATCACTAAGCAGAATTGCGGTAATTCCGGTCACCATGTTATTCATATGGACGCTCCCAAACATGAGGTTAGTAAAGCGTTGTTTTGCGCTCTCTGATAGTTCATCTTTGCTTAAGTGTTTCTTGCTTAACAGTGTCTTTTGGACTACATATTTCATTGTTAAACTACAATTAATAGTGTGATTGGTCATATTGAGGCTCACATAATTAATTAAAAGAAACGTTTTACCTATATAAGTAATGTTTTAATAGTGACTGCGATTGCACGAAGACGGACCGGTATTACCTCATGCTTCAGGGCAATTCTAGCCAAATCTATTGTTTTTATTTGGTTTTATATCTTTGATACGTTTTAATTATAAACGAAACTAATTAGAAATATTTAAAGTAAATAACTTTAACTTTATCCTAATCATTTACACTTTATGAAAAACTATTTTAGAACGTGAATAATATGCATTCTTGCTTAGGTGACCGGCAATACGCCATCCTCCGCTATATATACTTGGAATCGAAATATACTGTTTTTAGAAAATGTCCGTATAAGCACGAGTTCGCATAAATGTACGTATATGACGAAATTGAAAAAAATGAACTTTTTGGTATCCAGAAATCGCAAAAAAAATCTGAATGCGGGGGTTTTCAAACCTTTATTATTATGTTTTGGGGGTCAAATTATGAATAAAACGCTTTTAAACTATGAAAATTGCCCATGTAACCATGTTTTTTTATCAAATTAGTTATTTTTTATACACGAATAGAAAAAGATAGTAACGATTACTATATACACGTATACTAATCTTTACTATCTTTTTCTCTCCGTAAATATAGCAAAAAACAATGGGTTATTGTACAGTTAATAACTATGCACCTGGAGGTGGAAAAAACTTTTTTCTAAAAGATAATAAAAGTAGAAGAAAATAACTTTTAAAACCTTGTTACAATTACAAACATTAAGAAATCAAATAAAAAATTTTTATATTTTGGTCGAAAAAACACCAGAATCCTACCTTAAAGTTAATAAAAAATTTCTAATTTGAGTACCTGCTGCTCTCCTTCGTAGACGATGTTTGGTCAACCTGAAGGTCAACCGGAATTTTGGACATAATCTACCGGAAGTGTCTAGTACCTTGCAATGATTTTAGTAAATACCTGGATGGCGCTCTCCTTCGTAGACGATGTCTCGTCAACCTGAAGGTTACCCTGACAGCTAGACATCGTCGGCATGGAGTGTCTGGTATCTTGCGATGATTTTAGTAACAAATATTAAAAAAAAATATTAAAAAATATTAAAAAATAATAAAAACATTAAAAAATATTAAAAAATAATAAAAACATTAAAAAATATTAAAAAATAATAAAAAAATATTAAAAAATATTAAAAAATAATAAAAACATTAAAAAATATTAAAAAATAATAAAAAAATATTAAAAAATATTAAAAAATAATAAAAAAAATATATAAAAATATTTAAAAATATTTAAAAATATTTAAAAATATTTAAAAATATTTAAAAATATTTAAGAATATTTAAAAATATTAAAAAATATTAAAAAATAATAAAAAAATATATAAAAATATTTAAAAATATTTAAAAATATTTAAAAATATTAAAAAATATTAAGAAATAATAAAAAAATATTTAAAAATATTAAAAAATATTAAAAAATAATAAAAAAAATTTAAAAAGATTGTATAAAATCAAATCTTGTAGAAAATAAAAAAATGTACTAAACAAAAACACCTATTCTGTACGTAAATATTTAAAAAAATGTAGAAAAAACGTTTATAACATTTGGTGCGTTGCTCTAAAATGTTGCACCTTGTTGGATTCTGCATTCTTATAGCTACTAAAACATCAACACAAAATGTCATAAGTGTGCTATAATATTTAAATTGATTTTATTTTTCGCTCAAAATTCGAAGGTTACTGAGAATTCTCCATATATTTATTGAATTGAAATTATGTATATTAAAATCTCGATTAAAATTATACACATATTTTTTGAACCTATACAGAACAGATTAAATAATTATTTCTTAATTTGCTAAAATTGCCAATTTTTGAAATATACGTATTCAAAATTGAATCGTATTTCTTCTATTAAAATAGCATTGGTAATTGCTAGATATATAAATTGGAATAAAATTACGTCTTTTTATGAAATCGTTCATACTTTTCATATATTTGACGTATAAAGATAAAAAAAATTGTTTTTCCGAAATTTTCAACATTACAAAGCTCTTGGAGAAATCGAAATCATTTAATAAAAAAAATTCGATTTTATATGGCCCACGATAAGTTTAGTAAATCAGTAAATTTCCAAAATGGTAGCTTTCAGCTATATCTTCTACCTCTTTGTTTGTGCGTATGTGTGAGTATGCGTGCGTGCGTGCGTGCGTGCGTGCGTGTATGTGTGTGTGTGTATGTGTATGTGACAAAAAATGAAATCCACTGTAACTCTTGAAAGAAGCATAATACGACTTGAAATTTTGTAGTCACATAACGTACGTCTCAACTTATAACTAATTACATTTTTTAGCTGATTGGATAATAAAAGTACATTCATTTCAGAAAATATTATAAAATCAAAAAAATTATTTTCATTTCATTCTTTAAATATTATGCTAAAAATATATACTTTTCATATAGTACACGTAAATACCTTTAAGCTCTTCCCGCATACAGCATATTACACAGCAAAATTTAGCTTTTTTCACCGCAGAAGATGTAATTAGAAAGAAAAAGTGCAAATAAAGTAATTGAAACCCTTTTGCGAAATTTATGATTCCAGCAAAACAAACATCTTTCAAAGTTATTAATCACTTATTAGGCACGACCGCTGTGCGGGAGAGCCTATATAAGGTTGGTTGTTGGTCCTGCAGGTAGCCAGTATCAAAACAAACTGAAAAATACTTGAAAAATTGACAGCCACTTACAATAAAATGCTATACTTTACGACCAGTGGACTATATCAGTAAATTTGTCATGAAAAGTTGGACGCTCGACTTCTGGACCCATAATCGATATTTGCGCCGTTTTCCCCGGGAAATAGTACAAATATTAAAAAAAAATATTAAAAAATATTAAAAAATAATAAAAACATTAAAAGATATTAAAAAATATTAACATATTACATTATATGCATAAGAAAAGTGCAAAATTTTTAAACGAGTCTAAATTTTATTAGAAAATTTGTTATTAAGCATTAAAAATAATATTTATTATTTCAAATTTAAGGTGTATGTACCCCCTTAACTCAAAACCGAAGCATTTTACATAATAACATTAAATAGACAAGTTTTACATATAAAAACAAGATTTTTTTTTCTAAAAGAAGTGTGAAAATCATGATGGCTGAAAACCTTAACGATTTAAAAACATAAATGCGAACCATGTAGCCATCAAGTCGCGTTCTTTTAATAGAGCAACCGCGGAGCGCGAGCATTAAAAATTGCTAAAAATTTAGCGTTTTAAAACTTTAGTCATCCGTCACAAGCTGTATGGTGAGCTATATACTGACAATGCGAGCGTGAAGGGCGAGATACGTACGGTCGTGCCTTATATCGTGGACATTTTTTTTAGATCTTTATGTTTACTATTTACAAAGTAATCGCATAACATTATTTTTAAACTGTCCACCTACGTGGTTCATTAATTAAAATTGTCAATTTTCTACTAGGGTATGTAAAATTTATAATACTACCTACAAAATAAATGTGTAAACATTTGTTATATTTTTCACGGTTAAAAAAATTACCCGAACTTTCAAATGTAAGCTGCGATACCATAAATAATTAATATTATCTACAGTTATGTGAAACATGAAAGAGATACAATTTGGGACGTAAGCCATCTTTTAGTGGTGCACAATGTTGGATCAAGGGTGGGAGGGTGCTGCACGATGCGACGATTTCATATATAACAAAATAGGGGAAATATATTTAAAATATTATATTATGAAACACACTGATTATTTTTCATGTTTCATGCAATTACTGTCTTAAAATATTAATATTCTTATATACATACATTTACGCATAAAGTTATTTGCATATCGTAAAATGTCTTGCAGGAAATACCTTACCAAAATCGTGGTCAAGTTCTTCCATTACATTCGCAAGAATCTGCGATGCGCATTTTCGAGATGAGGATTTTACGAATGGAGAAAAGACTCGATTACGTCGTAATGTTTGTCCAATGCATTGGACGCAATGGCAACAATTACGTTCCAACGAAATTAATGGACAACAACATGAACATCAGCGCATTGAATACCAACAACAGTATGAACCAGATAATCAATTGTTACAAGTTCTTAACAAACAACAATTACAGCAGCAACAGCAGCAAGAACAACAACAGCAACAGCAGCAGCATCAAGAAGAAGTAGACGTTCAACCGAAACAATATCAGCAACAACCAGAAGAACGACAACAACTTCACATGCAACAAGAATATATACAGCAAGTGGAAATCCTTACTGACGGCGACGACGCTACGATAGGTCCGCAAGCTCTGAATCGACTTCCGTCTTCTGCTACTTATCCTTCAGGTAAAAGATTATTCTTCGATTTTGACGAAGATACGGACATGCAATATTTAGAATATGAAGGTAATCCGCCTGACGATGAAATGCCAACCAGTAAATGTATTAATAAAACACAAAACGTTCAATGTAATTTGAATCAAGTAATTGCTTCACCTCGTAAACTTAATCGTGATAATTGCTCGCGATTTTTTAAATTACGTGCTCGTTCACTTCAAAGTAAAGTAATAGTTCTACAATCGAAAGTGCAGCAATTACGAAGAAATATTAAAAATGAAAAAAATAGGACGGCTCGGTTGCGCAAAATTTTACAGAAAACTCGCGCGGATAACGTTCGAAATGTTGATAATTTTTTAACGGATAAAGATATTCACCCTACAGCCGCCACTATGATTAGATTACAATTACATTAAGAAAAAACGCAAAATACTACAGATGAAAAAGATTTAGCCAAACAAATGTATTTTCATTCAGCAGCTTGTTTTACTCGTTTAAGAAACGCAGGTTTAAATTTACCCTCAGAATCTACCGTGAGAGTATGGGTTTCTGAATATGATATTGTACCAGGTTTAAATAAAGTTGTTTTAAATAAAATTGGAGAAAATTTTAAAAAATTTCCTCTAGACCAACGAATTTGCGCACTTAAATTTGATGAAATGTTGATTAAAAGTATGGAAAAATATTCAAAAAAGCAAAACTTAATAGAAGGGCTTTCTGATATGGAGGCAGATCGTAGAAGTCGTGAAGTTGCCAAACACGCTTTGTTATTCGTTATAGATTCTTTAAATATTACACATAAATGGCACCAATTATTATGTTTTGGATTTAATAAAGATGGCGCAAGTTGTGACGAACTTTTTGAAATTATACCGTCAGTTTTAAAAGCGTTGCGTAAAATCTGAGCAGACGTAAGGCTTATCGTTTGTGATCAAAGTAGCAACAATCAAAAGGTCTTTAAACTTCTCGATGTAACGACACAGAAACCTTATTTTTATATTGAAGATATTAAGTATTTTGAAATTTTTGATTGGTCGCATCTTATCAAACGATTGCTTTATCATTTGCCATCTTATATTTGTATTTATGTAGGCGATGAAGTAATTATATCTTATGATGATTTATTGAAAACGTGGGAACTTGATAAGTCACATGGCACATCAAATTTATTAGGCCATTTAACACATAGTCATTTTTATCTAAATTCATTTGAAGTTATGAGAGTCAAATTAGCTTTTCAACTTTTTAGTCGTTTAATCACTGCGTCCATTAAACTCGCGGGCGAAGATCCGACGGGATTAGCGTCTTCCCCTATGTGACGAAAATCTGCAGAATTTCTAACAGTGCTTGATAAGGTTATAGATGATTGTAACTCTTTCTCCGAAACCTGTGTTGATAAGCAAAAGCGACCATTATCAGATAAAAATCCCCAGATTGAAGAGCTTTTAGAACATTTTATTTCGTGGTCAGAGCAGTGGACTGTAAAATCGAAAGCTAATAAGCCGCCTTGTTTTTATGGAATGCCTTTAACTGTTCGAGGTTTGTTAGGCTTGTATAAGGACCTGAAGTCTGACTTTCCTGATTATATTTTTGCAACAGCTCTTGCCGATCAAGATTCTGTAGAGCATGATCATTCTAAACTACGATCTAGAATGTACCGTTTAGCTTATAGACATATTTTACCAACAGATTTTATTTATACTAGTAAAAGGGGTAACGTGACGTGTTCAGAAACTCATTCAGTAGTTGAATCATCAAGCTCTATAGTTGCAACAACAGAGAGAAAGTGTATTGATTCGCCTAATGCTGACTTGCCAGAATATAATTAAGAAGAAATGAAAGAACTTGAAGAAATTGTACAAGCAGCTGAATTAATGGAAATGTACTTGTAAGTAGATTCAATTCATATGTCAGAAATGGATGAAAGAAAATTGTACGAAACTAATGCGATTGCTTATTTTGCAGGATATGTTGCGCGTAAATCTTGGAGCAAAAGTATGTGCACCGAATGCGAAGAAGTGTTTTTAAAAAAATCGATGGATGCAAGTAATTCATACGAAAATTATATTAATTATAGAGAATATAGCCACTCAGATCCAAATGCACCTGCCGTAAGTTATTTGACGAGACCAACAGAACTTTTTGCGAATATTATTAACTGCCAACTTGAAGCTTTCGATGCTTATCACGAAAGTGTTTGGCACCAGAGAAAACTTTTAGTTCATTTAACAGAAATAGTAGAGGCTTATACTCGCGAAAAGTATCCTGATTGGTTCGATCAAAATAACATTTGTTATGATCATAGAATAAGCACGCTCAAATTTTTGTTGTTAGTTAAAATTTTTGTCAAGACACGCGAGAATAATCATGCTAATAAAACTGCAAAAAAAAGACTCCGTTGTAACGAAATGTAAAAAATTGAAAAATATTAAAAATTTATAAATTAAACATTTTGATTATTTATAAATCGCTTTATGTTAAGGGGTCATTCTACTTTAAGCGCTTGAAATGAAGGTTATTTTTATGAATTTTTTGTTAGAGGTTGCCATTATAATTATATAAAACTTGTCGGGCTTAATGAATATACTCAGAAAGTACATAAGTTTTTTTCTCATTTTTATACACTTTTTCTATATAAAAACAGCAGGTAAACGTGAATTCTCAAAAAGTAGGTATGTCTGCGCTGTTAAATCTTGGAGACGGATGATCTAAAACAAAAAAAATTCAAATGGTTTTATATTAGTATGACACTGGCTATAGCGCAAACCGCAGTTTTGAATATATATACATAAATAACAAAATGACGCACATTTTTCGAAAAAAAAGAAGAAACAATTTTTTCTTTTTTTCGAATAATGGCCACCATTTTGTTATTTATGCATATATATACAACATTGCAGTTTGCGCCAGTCTTATACTGAATAAAAAACCGTTTGAATTTTTGGTTTTAAATGATCCGTCTCCAAGATTTCATCAACAGCGTAGACATACGTACATTTTAGGAGTCACGTTTACTGGCTGATTTTTATAGAAAAAATGCATAAAGATAAAAAAAAAATTTTTATGTAATTTCTGAGTGTGTTTATTAATAAATAAGTTCTATATCATTAATTATAATAGCAACCTCTAACAAAAATTCATAAAAATAGCCTTTTTTTGAAGAGGCTAAACTAGAATGACCCCTTATTACAATTAATAATAGTTACCGTATATACTTTTAATGTTGTATGCAGATCATAAAGAATATTAATATATAACAGAAAGGTTAGATATCAAAATTAAATTTAAACTGTTCTCAATGATTATGAAATTATTAATACAAATTTTATGTACTAATTATACATAAATATTAATTTGTTTTAGATGGGAGGTGGTATTGGTTGCCTTCCTGCTGGTGCCGCCCGATAACAAATATATTTATTGTGATATAAAGTATGTATGTAACAATAAGTGTATTTGGTTAAAGAACCAATGACAAACCCTACACGGGTGTGACTCGGAATTAACATGTTCCTCAAATATAAAATATCGAGATAATTTCATGTATTTTAATTTCTGTAAAATGAAAGTAACTAGTAATAAATATATATAGTTTTGGTTTCAAGTTAAAGCCTGATTTGCGGCAACTTTGTTAATGCATTTAAAAAAATTGAATGTAAATAGTACTTTTCGACAAGGGTGTGGAAGAAGACATTTTTCGAAAAGTCACATGAGGTAAATAAGCTACTTACGCCCTAGTCTCGAACATTATTTTATACCACGAGCGCCGAAAAATCATATCAAAGTTGCGATTTTGAGGATTGAGTGGATAAATTATTTTTTTTTAACATTATATCACATAATTTAATAAAGCAATATAATATTTTTGCATAAATAAACAGGTATTACAACGTAATTACAACTATTTTAAAATATTATTTTATAATATAACATATAATACATATGTATAAAATATGTATGTATATAATGATAAATTAAAAAATGGTTAACATATTTCATAAAATATAACTCATATTTTTCAAATAGATATATTTATTATTTCCTAAAAGTGCGTCGAGTCTGATCTCAAGATCAACCCAATAACACAATTTTTAAAAATTATGTTTAGTACATAGAACATAAAAACAGTATTATTTTAAATAAGATGCTGCTTTATTTTTATTCTTAAAATAATCCTAAAAGATTTAAAAGACTTTTAAATGAGCTGATTCAAAAACGAACGAAAAAAATGTCGCGTCTGCAACGCTTGTTTATGTAGTGAATATTAATTAAAATTAATAAAATAAGTGATTAAAATGTAATATTTTCTGTACTTTTCACATACAATTATTTATGATACCCAAAATCCTTATATTTATTAGTAAAATTGTAAAAGTATATCGATTTGTCACGTCTGCAATATTTATCCGCAACGCGCGTTTGTTTAAGGGGACAGATAGACCTTACAATTTTAAATTAATTGATAATACATTTTACGGTAAAAGCAAGGCACTTATCATATATTACCTGATTTTTTCGGTAAATTTGAACATTTTATCAAAATATAACTATACAGATATTTAAAAAGAATTTTGAAGATCGCTAGGTCCATTGGATTGGCTATAATGAAAACCTCTACATTTCTTCGGCTACCACAAGGTTTATAGAGCCAATGTGATCGAATTGACGCTTTCAAGGTTTTATTATGTTCAAAATACGTGTAGTTAAAATAAAATTTTAAAAAATCGATGAATTTTCGCTTAAATAGACTATAACTTTGGTCAATAATTTTTATATACAAATTCCCACACCCATACTCTAGCTACACGTATTTTGAATATAATAAAACCTTGAAAGCGTCACCCAGTTGGAAAGTCTTTTAATATTTGAGACGGTAAAACAAATGTGGGATAATCTCGCACTTATACACGAACAAAATTCTGCATCGAACAGGCTCATGCTCACGCAGCGATTTCACGCGTATTGGATGAGTCCGACCGACTCTGTAATGCAACATGTAGCCAAAATTCAAAACATGGCAAGGCAACTCATAGATTTGGGAGAGAATGTGTCAGATATGACCATGATTGCAAAAATTCTCGCGAGTTTAACGTTGATATTCAACAATCTGCAGACGGCATGGGACAGTGTCAATCCAACAAGGCAAACTCTTGAATATTTAAAAACAAGACTTATTCAAGAGGAAAGCAGGATGAATAACGACATCGAAGAAACCTCTGAGCTAGCAGCTACTTCGGGCAGAGCAAGAGGTGGTAACGCGATGAGTGAAAAAAAGGACAACAATAAGCAGCGTCGAAGCAAGAAAGACATGCGGAGAGTCGTGGGGTCTCGACGGTTACCGCTTCCTTTCTTTTATTTCACTTTCACACACGAAAACATAGGCGAAGCTTGTTCGAACAGACACATTTAGGACTGAGGCAATACAAAAAAATAAAATAGTATTTATAATATTTTTTAATTATTTTAAAGAGAATCTATTGA
This sequence comes from Gastracanthus pulcherrimus, assembly GCA_949152435.1. Lineage (NCBI taxonomy): Eukaryota > Metazoa > Arthropoda > Insecta > Hymenoptera > Pteromalidae > Gastracanthus > Gastracanthus pulcherrimus. The sequence continues at coordinate 54,390,941 of OX424574.1, forward strand.
ACTCCACGAGCTATAAACCCACATATACTGCTCCAACGGACTTTTGTCATTCCGCTTTCTTCAATTCGGATACGTGACTGTATTATGACAATTTATCCTCCGAAAGAGAAATTAATGCGAAAATAACATCCGAAAGAGAGGAATGTCTGAGCAAAGAAAAAAATATATATTTTGAATGTAAATAAAAGATACGAATAAGTTTTTATTAAGAAATAATGAAAAAATTATATAATAATGTTTCGGCTCCAGTACTTTGCCAGTGAGTCATCGTCAGTGCAATGCTGGCAAGTATCTATTACAGACGCTAAGTGATACTCCAGAGTTGGTCATATATATGGAATAGAAATGATAAATTTGTGTATGGATACAAAAAACTCGCATCCATCTGGTGATAAAACCCGGAATTATAAGGCATATTTGTGTCCTAATGCCAAGTTATTACGATGTCTGAGAAAAGAAAAAAAAAATATATTTTGAATGTAAATAAAAGATACGTCAAAATAAATATTTTTTTCTTTGCTCAGACATTCCTCTCTTACGGATGTTATTTTCGCATTAATTTCTCTTTCGGAGGATAAACTGTCATAATACAGTCACCTATCCAAATTGGAGAAAGCGGAATGACAAAAGTTCGTTGGAGCAGTATATATGGGTTTATAGCTCGTGGAGTTCAATAGATTCTCTTTCAAATAATTAAATATCCAAAGAGCAATCATTTTGCATTTTATACTTTCTTTCCTATTGTCAAGAAAGTGTAAAATGGAAATTTCTTTTCATAATAGTATTTATAATAGTTGAAAGTAACGGAGTTTTTCCGTGAGTTAACAAAATTCAAATGTTAAACCAAGGTACAATTTTACAGAAGTTCGTCAACGAAATTACCGCTACATCCACCTTAATTCTGAATCTTATTCCTTATCTTTTCACCGTAATAAATTTATTACTTTACCGTTTAAGTTTCCCTTAAAGCTAGTACTAATCTAAATTTAACTAATGGTATCAAAAATTGTATCAAGAAAATTGTGCGGATAAAAAAATCTATCATACACCCGGGGCAGGAAAGGCAACCCGGCGTCGAATTACTGGCCCATATTAGGCACAAAAACGTGGTGACTTAGCTTAGTGTCCTTCTCGTCAATGGCGTGGAGGCTGAAGCGAGTAGCGCAGTCACAAGAAGAGGTTTGTCGAGAAGTTATACAAAAAAACTAAATCAAATTTACAAAAAAAATATATAATTCGTATAAACAATTAAAAACCATACGACTGAACACAAAAAAATATCAAAGTCCAGAAGGGACTCTCGGCGCGAATGTTGGATGAAGTCCCGTGGCCTGGAAGGTGTTGGTCGCCCGGGAGGCCGGAGAAGAGTCTGCCGAGTCTGCCGAGTCTGAGCTCGCTGCCGGCTCGAAGGCCTTGGCCTTGGACCCGCCTTCCACGTCGCTGCCTCTGATTGGTGAATTTTCGTCGTCGCCAGGCTCTCTGATTTGAGAGCAACCCTCCCGTCAGTTTGGGATCTCTCGTTCTCGCCTCTGGTCTTCTTCTCCCCGAAATCGCCTGATGCTGTAAAAATCGTATTGCGTAAGGCACTGGAAATTTCCATGCTCGCTGGGGGAGAAGTTAGGAGACACTGTATATAGAGATGTCTATAGTGCATTGCCTGGCAATAGTCCGTGAGCTGTTACGTAATTGTCGTACGTCCTTGGAAAGAAAACTAAGCTTCTACACTATGGAGTATTTTGCCTTACCAGCCAGATGCTTAGAATTGAGAGAGACAGAGTAAGGAGAGCGTAGCTGTGTTCTTCGAAGATTTACTTAACTTGTAGCTAATGCTGGCGGCCGACAGTGACGCTCGATGTGATGATATTATACGGTGAGCTGCGAGGTCTTATGAACGTTTCAGGCGTGCTTGGGTTCGTTGCCTTTGAGAGGCAGCTCTTGTTGGGCTGTTGATGATGACTGGCGACAGATTTCCGCCGTAAAATAAGATGCTTTTTGTTTCCTAAAAAATTAATTCGAATCTACGCAGTATTTTTTCTAAGCTACTAGGATTCAGAACGCAAGGTGGAGAGACTCATCTCGCGGTCATAGCAGGATTTCGTCTCGAAATCGGCCTTTGATGTATTAGTCGCGCGTGAGTAACGCGGAGAAAATTAAAAATCTTCTCACCGTGTTACAACTTGTAGAATTAATTATAACTGAAAAATCTCACTTTCCGCTGAATTGGCCATTCTGTTTAAATGTACTAAAAACTCAGATCTTGAAAACTAAAAGAGCTAGACATCTGAAATTTGGTTTGTAGGTCTAAAGTGTATAAAGAAGTAAGAAAAAATAGTTTTAAAGTCTTTCATTAAAATGTTCTTCTATAGAGTATAAATACTTTGAATATTGAATTTTTATATACCTATAATGCTTCATATTGATTTATACAATCTAATAATTGAAAGAAATTTAAGATGATTCTAAACCAGAGTAGTGCCGGCTATACTTCTCTTTCCAAGGATAAGAAGCAAGCAGAAAAAAAATAATGTATCTACTTCACAGTGGAAACAATATACTCAAAAATATTCTACTAATACACCGTTATTACCCGAACAAAGCGGATACAAAAGATTTTCCTAAGTTATAGATTATATCAAAAGTAAAAATAGTAGTAGCTAACTATCATGCTATCCAGTAGGGCATGAAGCCGCTGCGAGACGGGATAAGGTGAGCTGTGATGATCTCATCCATCTATGCTAGGCTAGTACGGGGCACCTGGCCTTTACCCGCCTAGCATAGCTACTTGTATCATTTATCATTTAAAAAAACAGTTCAGTTCACTTAATCATAAATTTACCTTATATATAAATCTGTTGATCTTTAGTATTATCCTATTATTTTAAGCAGTTTTGAACACAGTAACTGCCCTTTAACTGTGACACTAATCACGCTAGAATACACAGTCCTGATAAAATGTGTCTGCAATACTGGAGCTGGGTTTTGCTTGATAGAGAGACTGTCAGGTGTCAAGTGAACGCCCTTGACTACAGGTTTGAAGTTGACTATATACCAACTAGATGCTAGATAAAAACTTCTAGATAAATTTCCAAAGCTCAAGTTTACAATTTTGCAAACCTTAAAACACTCGAACAATAGCTGAAGAGTCTCAGCGATGCTTCAGGTGCTCATGATGACTGTATCTTCTGGCTGTCAGATGAGCCAAAAGCTTTATTGACAACATTGCAGATAAGAAGGTTTTAGAAACTCCTAATTAGAAACCATCTGGTTAGATGAATCAAGTGATTCCACACATATATTTACTAGCTTAGAAAGTAATGGAAAGATGTGCAGAGGAGGGCAGATATTCAGCACCATTATTGCAATGTCAAGTCCTCAAACAGACAAAATAGCAGTAGATTTCTTGAATGCAACGATACGGTGACGAGCAATTAAACACAACAAACAACGAAGTTTTTTCTCACTCCTTTCGCAGAATTGTCTTCAATACAACAGCTGACACTTTTCAAGATTTCATTCGTGTTCAATCACCCGCTTACTCCAGCAGAAATATCACTGCGTAGCCGTCAGCAGACGATCACGTAGGTTAGTGTGCGCTAATGCAGGTGCGTTCGTTCGATTTACGTTCGCGGAGACATTTCGCGCGTTGGTAGCACTGCCGGGGCTGGCCCGCGAGGGGGCCGTTCGTTCACTAACGGGCAGCTCGCTCGCGAGCGGACCGTTCGTTTGCGAGGGTAGCCGCTCATTCGCGAGCGTAAACGCTGGCGCGCGAGGGCAGCACCGAGCACGCGAGCGCGTGCGGCCAATACTTACCGACCGGCGCCAGTGCACGGGGCAGCACGTAGCGCTGGCAGCGAAACCGAGGATCCGGGAGTGCCACTGAATTTCTCTTCATGCTCACGACCAAAATGCACGCGCGAAGGCGCTGCTGAGCATCTCCTTGGCCCGGAAGCGAGACCAAATGTTCACTCACGTTCGCAACCACAGCATAGTTTACTGTAGTGCAAGAGAACTCGCTAAACGTCCGTTCGTGCTTGCAAGTACAGCTAGGCGTACTCTATCTTCAAAGGGTGCAAGAAGCGGAACGAATTGTATATCAGCGCACGTGATCAATTCAAATGTAAACTCGTATGCGAGGGTATCATTTATCATTTTGAGCTAATTTACCTGAGTGCACGGTATGAGATCGAGTGTACGGGCGGAAAGCAGGTATACATTAGTGTTCGAGAGCGGTTCTTAGATTGGGTCATGAAGTGGTTGCGCGCATGCAAGCTCCGGAATAACGCTGGCGCTATTAATTTTACTGCGGCAGATAATATGAGCTGCACGTCGATTAAAAAGGCCGCTTAGCGCACACAGGAGTTCATAGAAAGAAGCGGGTTCACGTACGAGTACGCCCCTGTAATTATAAGGTATACCCTCGCACCGTGTGTGCAGCACGGTGTCTTTTTCTGCTCCAGACCACGAACTTGGTGTGGCCGAGCATGGCTCGTGTCTCACAGGCAAAACTACACCCGCTATTGGTTTGTCATAACTCGAGGGCATCCTCGACAATTTTTATCTCTTTTTCGTGTTTAAAATTTTCTAGCGCACGCGCTACTATGAAAGCGCTACCACAACTCAGATGGACGTAGGCACACATACCTACTCTCCGCGATTCTTCTTTGTGCGGATATTCGCTTCGCGCCGATCATCCTCACGCTCAAAGACGATTTTCAATTCATTTATTCATCTTCACTTTATTTATTCTTATCATTCATTCTTTGCATGTATCAATATTAAAATAGTATATAAAAGTATTGTAATAATTAAATAATTAAAATAAACCAATATCCGTATCATATCAATATGGATCGTTACAAACTGTAGTTCAATATAAAATATAGTACATTTACGGTCTCTTTAATTTTGACATATAACTATGAACATACTTGACGGACCCGTCGTCTCGAAGATTGCGGTGTTCGTAGAATAGAAGATAATATTTCTAAGTAAACCAAGTCAGCATAATCATAGATGATGGAAGCATATATGTATGCAATATTTGTATGCAATATGGTATATGTTATGCATTTAATAAATAAGTCAATAATAATAATGACGAGGAACCCATGCAGATAGGCTTGAAATAAAAGATATAACAAAGTATTATATGCAACAAATAGTAAGTTGTTTATTATGTTATAAAACACAAACAGCACTGTAATTTTGGAGATTATTTTTTTTTTTTAAAGGATTCAAAAATATGTAATGTTTTATTCATATTATAAACAAAATAAAATAATTGGTATATAAAAATACTGAGCCATACACGTTGGATGTTTATGATAAAAAATTGATATTGAACAAGGTAGGTAGTCCACCGATAGACTGCGAGACGACGGATCTGTCATGTTCATAATTATGTCACTTGAAACTTTCTACAGTAGCAGATAATTACAAAACGAAGGGCAATGATCTAGTTTTTCATAAATTTGTTTATTTTTTAATAATAGCCAATATTTTAGAATTCTCAGGTCGGTAAGTAGGGAGGATAAAAATTGAGTTCGATATCCCCTTTGCCTGATTATCCATATAAACTTAAATTACAATGGCCATATTGTAATACTGCAACTTTTTGTACTTATTTTAACTCTTTATAAATTTGAATAACTTCTTGGCATTTTTGATAATTCTTTGTGACATCGTCTAAATTCAGTCGAATAGTTACAAGGAAATTACAATATCTTACGAAAACTTGCAAATAATTACTAAAAGTTACAAAGAATTACAAACATTTATAAGGAGTTACAAAATATTACAGAGAGTTTTAAACATAAATATACAATCCTGGTTTATTGGTACTTATCATTAATAAGGAAATGAGTTTACACTGTGAAAGTGATTATAATAATACAACTGAAATAAATAACAATATACAGTAATTAGTGCATACAAAAAATATTGCGATTTTGATGTGTAAATGAGTTATTGTAAATAAAAGTGTTGAAAAAACTTTATTTGTAAATTATTCACCATTGATGAAAACATTGATGAAAACAAAAATTTATTTATCATTTTTATTATTTAATAATAAAGAAAAAAAGTTACTTTGAATTGTAGTAGTTATTAAACAATAGTGTAACAAATATTATACAATGTTTCATATACTGAACTGTCTTAGCATAACAATTTGAATATCTAATTTAATTTTTTTTTTCATAATAAAATATACAAATATATATATATATATATATATATATTCGGATATACATATGTGTGCCATCACACATAGAGGGGAAGAGATGAATGAGAGAGAGAGAGAGGCAGCTTCTACAACAGCTGATAGGTCTGTATTGAGGTTGAGGCGAAAATTAGTTAAAAACTCCGGGGGTAATTACTTTTTTGTCATTTTTTGAGTAAAATCAAATGAAAAAGTATGTCAAAACGTTGCTTGTTTACCACCAGCGTATTCGGAAAGAACCAGAAGGATCGAAAGTTGTAGTGTAGCAATAACGGACAAAAACGTGTTATATATATGAAGGTTATGTATGGGTGATTCCACGTAAAGAGAGCAAGTGAAAAATTATAATACCCTAAAACTTTAAGAAAATGAAGAAATTTATACCGAAAATTTGAAAAAATTTTACAACACTTACGTCTATTGGTTCAGGATTTATGCCAGCTGAAAAACATGATTATTTGCATTATTTTCATTTTTCTCATAATGTATGTATTTTTATCTCAAGAACTATAAAAGATAAAGTACTTTAATTTGTATGTTTTGGAAAGATAAACAAAATATGATAGTATTTTTTGCATCACCAAATTTGATCATTTTGATTGGTCCAAATTTCTGCCAAGACACCGATGAAATTTTAAGCTGAGTGTCACAAGCAAGTTTGTTCAAAAAAATTTCAATGATAGTTTTAGATGTATATTTTAAGATAAAATCAGATTTAGTATGGTACTATAGTATGGTACTATAACTCAGTTACGAGAAAAAAATAAAAGAAATTGGCTTATTTTATCATAAACAGATTTACATGTTAAATCCCATAAGAGTCTAACTTTGGTAAAATAAACCAATTTCTTTAAGTTTTTTCTCATAACTGAGTTATAGTACCATTCTAAATCTTATTTTATCTTTAAATATACATCTAAAACTATCATTGAAATTTTTTCAGTATTATACTAGAAGATTTTGTATCCCACTGAAAGACAATATTATTGTCTATTAAATTAACCTTATAAACTTCTAATTTACAATTTATTACACAAAAAATTAATAAAAATGTATCATAGACTAGTACACTAGTAGCTGGACAAGCAAATAACATTTGTCCTAATAACTGGACATCGCTGACCTAGTATATGGACACGATTATTTTGACTTATTTCTAATAAAATAACATATATTACTTGATAAAATAACGTTTGATTGAACAATAACAGTACTATTATTACATTTTCGAATGTATAAGTACTCAGTTGAGAAATTTAAGGCTGATTATCACTTTAAAAATATTCTAGTCACCTAACTTATGATGCGTCGACTGATATGAACGTCATAACTTGAAAACGTTAAATTTTTTATACAAAATATAAACATTAACATTGTTATAAATGTATAACTATGCAGAGAAAAACGTGTTTTGTATCAAAATATTTTTATTATATTGAAATTCATATATGTGTCCAGGTACTAGGCACCGTAGTTTTTCTGCGTACTTGAAACTGGATACTTGTTTTCTGCAAGAAAAACGCTATTTTGGAATATATTAGCAGTTTATTTCGATTACTTATGCAATTACATAAGCTCAGAAATAATTTGAGCATCTAAAATGATAAGAAAATATTACATAACTTCTAAAATCAAAAAGGCATATCTTAGCCATTGCTTAAGAAAATGGCGTATTGTTGTGCGAGCATCAGTTCTATCACAAAACTATTTGATTAGGATACAAATCAAACGTAGAATTTTATTCAAATTTAAATATATGTAACTGAATAGTAATAGATTATGATCACATATAATTATTGTAATTAAAAGCACCGTGTTACCCAATATAACTTGATATACAAGCGGCTGTCCAGGTACTGGAACGTGTCCAGCCATTGGTACATTTACCTTACACGCTAAATCCATTGGAGTGAAATAAATCAGTCTAATTAGAGTGGATTTTTAAATCTAACAATGCAGTGGAAATCATTCACTTTTAAGTATAGTGAAATCTCACTCTACTTTAGTGTACAACTAACCTATTTTTTTTATTTTTAAATTTAGAATGTTCCAAACGTGATTAGATAGACATCTTTCAGTAATAATAGGTTTACCAAAATATACAAAATAAAGTCACAGTATTATGACTTTTACAAACTGTTGTTATACTCAGTTTGTTAATAATTTATTGTATAAAAATCTATAAAAAATAACTTTTCACTTTCATATAAGATAATCGACTAGCTTTTGTGACTTGACCTTATCAACTGTCATATTTAAGATGTATGTGGTACATTTATCAAATATAATATTATATATTATTCATTACAATGTAAAGAGAGATATAGCAATTTAAAATTAATCTATTAGAACAAAAAATTTTATATTAGAACAATTAATTTAGATTGAGCAAGATAAATGTCAATGAATTGGCAGCGGTTTTTGTTACCACATAGCACTTAATATAAAGCAATATCACAGGAGTACTACACGCAATATTAAATATTCTTGTGATATAAAGCAGTAATGTTGCAGTGATACTGTAATAACATTTATGTGTCCGCGACGTTTTCATCACAGTAATATTACGGGGAATATCAGTACAATATTTTGGTGACAATCAGGCACCATTTCAGTAACATCACAACAATATTATGATGGGTTTTTAGTTGTTGTGGTGAGAACGGAAAATATTGCAGTGATATTGCAGGAATATTATTATCATAATAATAATGAAAATACTGGGTAATATTTCAGTGACATTTCAGCAATATTATTATTATTTTAACGAAAGTATACATAATATCCTTTACATATTTTATTATTTTTATTTCACCGGAACGCTAGTACCATTATTAATATTAGTAATATACATGTTATACACACCTGTCAATAATCGTTCATGCGCAGGAGCTTCGGAATGACACACATTATCATGATATTTGAACTGTCCTTATATAGTATCTAAGGACGAATCTTAGCACTTGCGAGAAAATGCCAAAGCTGTATCTAGCGGCAATCTTGAGAAAATGGACTTTGAAATAATGTTTGACCTTTTGATAATTTCTAAACAAATGTCAAAGAGGAAAATAAACGAATATATGAAATTAAATAATAAGTCTAAATAATGAAGAATGTTTATAATATTGAGCATAGACAGAGCGAATTTCCAGGACGGAAGGAGCTGGGTTTTGTAGTAAGAACATATCCTTTTCACTTGACAGTTTATTGACTCTAACAATATACACAACTATAATTTAAATAGAAAAGCGCCGCAATTACACTCAGCCTATGATTAACGCGGTGCCTAATCGAACTACTTACTAAGTACATGGACGTGTCCGGCTGGCTTCACGACAAGGTGATCACCGAGCGCGTATGCACTGTAAGGAGCCCCTCATGTGCGACCGGTTACGCGACGGGGCGAATAGCGATACCGCATGCTTTCTCACTTTACCTTGAAGCGAAATTACCTAGAAAACTGAGGATGCTCGTGGGAACAGCCCAACACCAATGCACTTGATTGTGACGCTGAACACACACTCCCAACACTCCCAACACTGAGTTACACGCACTTAACACGAAACACGCACTTCATATATATATAGCACAGAATACTATCGGTCTGTATCCATGTATAACATATGCACCGTTTTCGATCAGAGCTCCGATCCAACTAGTACGAGCTCCGAAGCGCCACTGGCACCACGTGCTCCTCAAAATCAAGAAAACAGCGTAGCGCCCTCTACCGCCAGGCGCGCGGGAGACGGATGGAGGGGATATAACGCTACTTTCTGCGACCGCAGCGCCAGACGCGCGGGAGCTAGGCAGGAGAAGCGTTAGCAAAAATTGGCGGGAAGCGGGAACTCGGCTTCCGAACGCGCGCGTAAAAAAACACGCAATGATCCCGCCCACCTCGTCCTTTGGATGAATATACATTAACGGCTCAAGAAGGTCGAGCCACTCGCCATGACCAATGTTTTAATTCCTGGTTTGAATCGAGGGCAGTGAACTGAGTTTTACGATTGGCCGTAGAAAGGTTCCTGTTACAGTCTTTATTGTAACTACTCTAACCAGTCCATCCAATCCAGGGTGTACTTTCGTAACTCAACCTAATGGCCACTTTGCTAGTGGATACCGTTCGTCTGTGACTACCACCAGTTGTCCTATGGCAAAGTTTTCGGTGGTACCGCGCCACTTTGATTTTTCTTGCCGAAGATGCAGACATTGCCGTGAGCATCTCTTCCAATAGTTATTTTGTATACGCTGTAAAAGTTGGTAGTGGGTGAGTTGATTCACTGGTAGATTAGGTGGCTCGATGTCCGGCACCAACATAGAAGTTCCTCCGTGCATCAGTTGCGCTGGCATCAAAGCTGGCAGGTCCTCTGCATGGTTGCTCTTCGGCGATAACGGCCAAGAATTAAGGCAAGCCTCAATCTGCGCCAATATTGTGGAGAGCTCTTCGAAAGTTAGGGTGTGCTCTCCTATAACTCGGAGTAAATGGTGTTTAGTTAATTTCACTCCGACCTTCCATAACCCACCAAAGTGTGGAGCATTGGGAGGAATGAATGCCCATGTAGTACCCTCATTGGCGAATGTAGCTGCAATTTCGTTGTAGAAATTCGAAGCACTCTTGAATATTGCAGCTAGTTCCTTTGCAACTCCTCGGAAATTAGTAGCGTTGTCGCTGTAAATTGTCCGGCAAACACCACGACATCCCGCAAAACGACAGTAGGCCTTAAGGAATGCTGCAGTGCTGAGATCGTCGACAGCTTCAAGGTGTACTGCCTTAGAAGCAAAGCATATGAATAGAGCTATGTAAGACTTATGCGACCGGTGACCTCGCACTTTAGTTGTTCTAAGTTGTATCGGCCCAGCATAATCAAGGCCTGACACTGTGAACGCACGTTCTGGTTGAGTTATACGTTCTGTAGGTAAATCTCCCATCATCTGTGTCCTCAGAAGAGGGCTAGCACGTTGGCGTCGTATACATTTCCTGATATGGTGTTTCACCAATCCTGCTCCTCCGATGACCCATACTTGACTTCGAAGGATGCTTAAAGTGAGAGATGGTCCTCCATGGAGGGCCATTAGGTGAGCATGTTGTATAAATAAACTGCTTAAGTGTGAACCTTTGGGCAGGATTGGTGAATGTTTTGATGTGAAGGCAAGGTTTGAGTTTCTCAAACGTCCTCCATGTCGTAGAACACTATCCGCATCTATGAAATGGTTGAGTCCTTGGAGAGCACCACGGCGTGGCATTTGACGCCCAGCGTGCATCGACGCAATCTCTCTGTGAAACGCTGATTCCTGCGTTAGTTTGAGAATTAAAATGAGAGTCATCGTCAATTCCGTAGTTGACAGAAATGATGTTTTCAATTGTTTATTTGCCTTTTTCAGTCGACAATTATCAGCGAACCTTAAACAGTACGCGGTGCTTCTTATCAGTTTGGTTAAACTAGAGAAACGGTTCAAGTGAAAATCACCCTCCTTTAAAGGTGCATCAGTATCCGAAGTTAGAGCAGAGAACGCTTGCGTAGTACTATTTTCAAACCCGTAAATCGTCGGAGAATATGGCCAGAATGTTGTCGAGAGAGAGAGCCAATCAGGCCCATGCTACCAGAGTCGTGAATCTTTCAAATTGGCCGGATTTATTCCTCGTGTGGCTAAATCTGCTGGATTCTGACCTGTGAGTACATGGCGCCATACTGCTGTAAGAAGCTCGACCTGAATGAAGGAAACCCGATTAGCTACAAAGGTTTTCCAGGAGATGGGATGTTGTTCCAACCAGTGCAGTACCACCTGACTGTCTGTCCAAGTGTAAATCAGTTGATTCTTTATGAACTCCAACTGGCGTAGATGAGATATAAATCGTACTAGAAGCGCAGCTCCACAGAGCTCCAGATTTGGAATGGAAATGGTTTTTAATGGAAATACCTTGGTTTTCGCCATGAGCAACATTGTTCGGTATGTGACACTTTCTTGGAGTAGTCGAAGATACACTACTGCTGCGTAGGCGCGCTTCGCAGTGTCAGAAAATATGTGAATCTCATACCGGGTATTTACCGTGGGTCCAAACCAACGGTCGATTGGAAGCTCTGAAAGTCCTAGCGACAACTTGTAGTAATCAATCCACCTTCAGGCAATTTCAAGTGGCAGAGGGCCGTCCCAGTCAGTCTTTAGAATGCATAAATCTTGCATGAGGATCTTCGCGGTGACTGTGACTGGAGCTGCACAACCTAAAGGGTCAAAAACTCTAGCTATCCTTGAAAATACAGAGCGTTTGGTGTGTATTTCAGTCAAGGATGCCAATGGAGGGGCCCTCAAGGTGAAACAGTCCTCCTTCGGACTCTACAGTAGTCCTAAGATTTTGACGGACTCTTCCGACTGAACTGATATTGATGGGTTCTCATTCAAAGCAGCTTGAAGATCACGCGGGATGAGAGCTGGATGGTTGGCTGCCCACTTATCAAGTTCGATTCCACTAGCGCCGAGAAGACTGATCAGCTGATTTTGTATTTTACACGCTATTTGTAGGGTCTCTGATCCAGAAAAGATGTCGTCCACAAATGTATTTTCGCGAAGCCAGTGTACTGCTAAAGGAAACCTGTTCTTCTCATCTCCGACCAATTGCGTTGGTGCCCGAAGTGGAAGATATGGAGCACAAGCGGCTCCATATGTTACAGTTTTTAATCGGTACTCACATGGCGGAGCGCTAGTCGTTGGTGCCCATAGAATACGCTGAAAGTCGCGATGTAATGGGTAAACGAGGACTTGCCTGAACATCTTAACTATGTCAGTCTTAAAAACAAAACGATGACGCCGCCAGACTGTTAAAATCAGCGTGAGGTCCTTTTGCAATAGCAATCCTGCTGCCTAGTACGATGAGAAGCGTCAAATACTACACGTAATTTTTCTTGTTTTGGTATAGACTGCATAACCGCATGATGCGATAGATACCAAGCATAAGGGTTGTTCATCTCCGACTTCGAGACTCTTTCCATGTATCCAAGGGACTCGTAAGCTAGCATGAAATCCGGATATAAACTCGCCAAATTAGGATCGCGGGCGAAACGCCTTTCCAGTGATGAAAGTGATCTCATGGCCATCTGTCGCATCTCTGCTGCTTTAGCTAGTGGTATGAATTTCAGAGGAAGGCGTACCATGTAGCTCTCACATTGTTGATCTTTCGGACTCAATTGGCATTCACTGGTCGGTACTTCTTCCAGTTTCCAGAATTTTTTAATAGATGTTAAAGGGTCTGTCGTACTCTCGCAGAGCGTATAGGTTAGCCGGGTTGTTAACCTCGTCTCCGCCCGTCGTTAGGGGGTACCATCTGCTGAGCCTGAGACGATCCATTCTAGAGTTGTATCTTGGGCTATGACTTGACCTCAAGAATAATGGCGTAAACCTGGGCGTAACACTTGCCCGTACACAGCAGCTCCTAAAATGAGGCTGTTACTGGCAGGCCGATAGAATGCTGGATCAGCTTGAGTGAGACCAACGAATTCGTTGATGTCGAGCTCAGTCATCTCCCTTGATGGCAGCGGATTTGTAAGTCGAGGTAAAATTAAAACGTCCAAGTCAAGACAATAGTTCTGCTCGTGTACTGGCAGCACTGAGACCTTAGACATTGAACGTGCTTTGCCGACTGAAGAGGCTCCGAGGCCTGAAAGATGGATACAAGTTCGATATTTGGGTAGGTGCAACATTTGCAACATGGCTTCTGTAATAAAGGATGCTTCCGACCCTTGGTCAAGGAGCACTCGAACATTGACTCGGTTACCTCGAGATCCCTGAAGCTGCACTAGGGTTGTTGGAAGTAAACCTGAGCCAGTCATGAAGAATGTACCTCCTGTTAGCACACTTAACCACTGTGCCCCAGGGACTATGACTTCTGGTCATGACGATGATTCGTGCGCCGTCAATGCACCGCTCCTATGTCCATCCCTATATTCTGAGTGGAATAAGGTATGGTGGGTCTCATTGCAGCGCATACATCGTTTCATCGATTTACAATCTTTTGTTTGGTGAGGTCCAAGGCAGTTTAAACAAAGTTTTAACGAACACACTTTATCGCGACGTTCAATAGTTGATTTTGGCTTGAACTATTGGCATTTGCCGATGTAATGTGTGAATGAGCAGAATTGGCATTTTCTAGACGTACACGACCAACCTAGATTCGATTGCGTATGAAATGATCTAGTCGAGGTGGACCCTTTCCTTGGAGGCAAGGTACATCCATGACTCAGAACTTGACCAACAGCTCCCATTTCAAGTGATTCGATGTGGTCTTCGAGAATAGCAGTAATACCCTTAAGAGTAGGCAGATATTGTTGAACCATTTCAGCCTCCGTCGATGGAGCCGTTCGAGTCCTGTCTTGGAGCTTGAGATGGACTCCCCAAAGCACACGAGTGTCGGCGTCCAGATAATTGGTTATCCTGTAGACCAACCAGTAATCCCAAAGCTCTACGTTTTGTCTGAGATTATTTAATGCCTTTACCGTCTGCTGTACTTTATCTAAAAGAGTCTGCAATCGCCATATGGGTGGACACGACATAGTTACATAGTTCACTTCAGTGATCACAACATCCTTCACGAACTCGGCAGCAACCCCCGTTAAACAGCCTTTTAAGTACTGTAATTTAGCGGTATTTGACAACCGAGTGTCATTGTGGATGGTGATTGTGAAAAGATCATTAAACGCGGCCCAGTCTTCGTCGCAACCGGAAAATTTCGGTAGATTTATCTTTGGTAGCTTTACAGAGTGAGAGAACTGCGAAGCACCATCGCGAGATAGCACTCCCTCTGAAACCATCGCCGGTTCATCAAACGCCGCCAGTCGACCCGCCATCTCCTCTTCACAATCTTCCACCTCCGTTTACAACGCCTCAAAGCTATTCTCGGTGACGTATGGGTCCCCTGCGTTACGTACGACGATATGAGTGTGAGCGACGCAAAACTCGTCCCAATAATATTTTAATTTCTTAATTCCTGTTTGAGTTACTGCCTTCGTGATGCTCGCTTCAGGTCTATCCTTCCATTTTACAATAACTCTTCTAATTGCGTTCGCTCGAACTTGCTGTTGCGCGACCAGTTTTCTCAATACTTTCGAGGGCATTATAAATAAAGGGCGTAACGAGAAATGAGGCACAAGCTAAATGCACGAAGCGCCTCGCGCTCCTTTGTCGACCCAGAAGCAAACTCGCTCAAACGTGTTAAATTAAAATTGCGGCGGACCTCAGCGAACCATGCCAACTCCTTTTCACTGTAAACCCGCTCAATTCGGCTCGAAGGACTAATGTTTGACCTTTTGGTAATTTCTAAACAAATGTCAAAGAGGAAAATAAACGAACATATGAAATTAAATAATAAGACTAAATAATGAAGAATGTTTATAATATTCAGTATAGACAGAGCGAATTTCCGGGAAGGGAGGAGCTGGGTTTTGCAGTAAGAACATATCCTTTTCACTTGATAGTTTATTGACTCTATCAATATACGCAACTATAATTTAAATAGAAAAGCGCCGCCATTATACTCAGCCAATGTGATTTATCAGACTGAAATATTGCAGAAATATTTTGACAATATTAATGTGACATGTATCGAGAAATGTCATCCTGTAAACTTGTAATAATATTAATGTAATATTGCAATGTGATATGTGACATAACAATATTGCAGTAATGTACTAAGGATATTACGATGTGATTTATAACAATGTAATGTTGTAAAATTATTGGGGCAATCTTGCGTTGTAAATTATCATTGCGCAGTGTTCCAAGAATATCACTGGAATATTATAATGTTATTATAGAAAGATTGCTGTAATACTGCAATCTTGAAAATCATACTGGGATATCACAGAATGTAGCTGCAATGTATCAACTTATCCGTAATATCACAGCAACGTTGAAATATTTATACCTGATTCCTGCAATATTGGGCGCTATGTGGGTATTCTATATATATTTTACTCCATGATCCTAATCATTTCAAATTTTGTCACAAATTTTTCTTCTACTATTTTCCAGATATCACCGTTAAAGAAAAAATTACGTTTTCGTGTATAGCAAAACAAGGGAAAAGCTTGTCAAAAATTTCGGGTCGGAAAAGTTAGGTAATATTATTATCTTTCAAATGCATTTTCACTGAATCAATGATATTATTTCTAATGTATTATTTCCCGTAACCAACCTCTCTTGAGCACACGTCACAATTACCAACAAGCTTTAATCATTCGCTGCGACGGTAATTTGTCCGCTATGACAACAAAGCGCGATAATAGTTTGTAATAGTCGGAAAGCTGAAAATCCTTTGATAAGGATAAAGTCCGAAATTCAAGAACATACTTTCATCAGCTTTATCCCCACGCTAGCTCTGCATGCGCACCTGCAATTCTGAAAATAGCTTGCATAATGTATATGCATTAAAAATAAAGTGTTCCAGTGTTGTTGCGGTTCATTTCGGATACATTATTTCGGGCGGGGTGCCATATGAAGCGCGTGCACGGCTCGCTTAATCCGTTGAAATAAATTTTCCTGACGATTGCGATATTTAATCCGGCACGTTGAGATTTAACGCAGGGCGATAACGACGCCGATAAATTTAACGTTTAGCGTCGCTTTGTGACCATGCGCAATAATTTAAAGTGCGCACAGCCGCCATGAGAGGCTTTTTTTTAAGGGCCCTAATATAATAAGAAATAGCGCGAGCGCACGTTAATTATTTTTGTGCGTTGTACGCGCACGACCGAGTGCTTCGCATACTCTTTCAAACCCGCTAAACGAAAAAAAGTAATTTCGCCCACATTTTTTTCATCGTTGGCCTGACGTAGTTTATGAACGTCTACATTTAAAAAAAATACATGTCATGAATTGACTATACCGATATAATTTTCTGATAAAAATTGCTATGAAAAATATATAAGGGAGAGTGTGGCAATTTCATATACTTTACTTTTTGAAATTATTTTCCACTGTTCGATCACGAATAACTATTCAACAAACCCTTTCAACCCTTTATTTACTATATAATATATTTATATTTAGTTATAACATGGTATTTTGTTATGTCTATCTCTTTAATTACTTTATTTAATAAATTCCATTCCAAGGTTTGGCTCGGCACTTTACCGAATATTATTCTTAATTATAGGCGCCAGGTAAAGTGCGGCTAGCTAGCATGAGCTCTATCTCCGAGGTGGTTCCGTGATACCGGAAATCAGGATGACTTACTTAATTGATAAATAATGACACTGTGAGTTAACAATTTAAGTACCTAGGCTTTATTTATTTAATTTACCATGGGTCGCTATTTATACAACTCGTAAATTACAATTTCAACCGTCGCTATTCAAAATGGCTGCGCAGGCATATATAGTTTATATATAATAATAACTATAATTTACATATAATGCAAATTATTACCAAATTCCAATGCCGAGGGTCGCTCGATAATTAATTTAGTTTACTCAACGCAGATTGAAAATGTCCACGCTGCGCGCTCTGCGTCGCTCGTTCCGTGCCCGGTCTTTCGCGTTTTCCCGGTCGCAAATCTTTAATAAATTAACTCCTAACTTCTAGAACTCCCCAATATAACTTCACAAACTCCCCAAATCTAACTAATGTAACCAATCTTTAATCCGACTATTCTTCCAAATATTTTCGAAAAACGCGTGATTTCTCGTGGACGATGGGGCAGTAAGTGGCGAAGATTGGAGCGGCCGCAAATCTATTCCAAATTCGACTTTTCTTCTGCCTATCTTCAGCCCAGACATACTTGTTGCTTCCGTCCTTATCTTGACTTTGATTGGCCTTGATTTTCCTTAAATGCGAAAATCAAGGCTAGATACACGGCGATATGAGTGGCTATCGTTGATTGGTTCGTAGCGCGATTGCCTCCCTGTCTTTAGAGCGCGCGTAACACGAATCGCTATTTACGAGCGCGCGATAGCCCGGCGCGTATATCTATATGAGGCGCGTGGCTGTTTGTCGCTGATGAGCGCTCGCAGTTGGTAGCGACGACATGCGCGCCGGCCTACTCTCTGGTAGACCGGCAGCTTCAGGCGGCTCGCGGTGAGGCGGCTGTACCTCTCTCATGAGCTGTCAACTGCCACAGCTTTCTCTCTCTCTCTCTCTCTCTCTCTCTCTTTCTCTCTCTCTCTCTCTCTCTCTCTCTCTCTCTCTCTCTCTCTGGTGGCTACAACCGGTGTTGCGTGCCTCGAGGAAGCTGCCGCTACTGCAGCGAATCCTCTCTCCTCCCGCGTCTGTTTGCATCGTGAGAGAGGACAGATCGCGCGCGCGTGTGTGTGTATGTGTGTGCGCGTACAGCGGCTCATCCTCGAGATGTGGGAGAGAAAGAGCAAGCGAGAGAAGAGTCGCGAGTATAGCGTGCGATAGTGTAGGTGCCGTGTGTGTATGTGGGGGACTTCTCGTCGGTGCTCGCTCCAACCAGTCGCGTCTGCTGCGCGATCAGCTGCTGTCGTCGGTGTGGGTGTGTGTGTGTGTGTGAGACAGTCTGTATTCTTTTATGCAAGTCATTATACAAGTATACAAAAATGCCCAACTCTCTCCTAATAAACTAATATAATTTTCACGATCAGATACTTCTCTCTATGTATTAATGAAGTATAATATTTTTGTCCTTTTTTTACTTCGATGCAAAAGAAAAGATTTCAGGAGAAAAATTTAATAAAAATGTGTTATAGTGTATTATTTGAAATCGAAATAATTTATTTCCAGGCCATATTCACGTGTGCGTGCGTGTATGTTTTATTTAATTTTTTTTTTAATTTATAAATTCGCAGCAATATTTCCATAAACTAGTTAGCTTTTTATCGAGGTTTCGACTAGAAAAGTCGCTTATTTCGCCAAAGATTTGCCCTATAAACTAGCTATAGACTGGTAAATTTTTGAAACGTTAGGTCGAGAATTTTCCAACATCGAAAATACCCGATATTTAAATGGTTTTAACATAAGACACGAAAAGGTAACTTTAAATGAATAAACTCAATTTATGAGTCACAAATAATCTAAATTTATTGGGCTCAGAGAGAGGAAAGCCTTGCGGCATAAAACCTCTCTCGAATAAAGAAAATACAAGCTGTGGACGAAATAAAAGTTAATGAAAAATATTGGAGGTGTGAGTCTTATATGTGTATGTGTTTACGCGTATTTGTGTGCGTAACAGAGAAAATCCACTGTAGGATTAATTCTCTTCGGGTCGTATTGTATGACCGCGATATGTGTGTTTATTTGAACAGAGTCGCGTTGCACGACCTGCAGGTACAATATTGTAGCTCTGTATTGTGTATAAAACTGGACCTCCCGGAGGCAGTGTACGACGTTGCGTCGTAATGTAACGCGATGCCCGCGCTTATAACGTACAAGGGGTGACGTGGCGTAGGTGACCGGAGAGTAGTAGGGATGGGGGAGCCAATAGGACTGTATCTTCGCCCCTGCCCTAGCCTTGGTTATTGGCAGAAGTATGTACGTGACACGATTTATCTGGAAGGCTTAAATGTACCTTCGGGCGCACATGTCGTGCTCGTGTAACTTTTCGAGAACACAGGTCATTAAGGCCCAAATGTGCATATGAGCAACGGTACTGGGTGCTTAACGTTTATGGTACTAGCATGGGGATTAGCGCCCGCTGTGAGGGAGATCGTTAAGTCAGTAAGAGGTGCTTGTGTTTGAATGAGTGCGGCGGTGCACTGCATATTGGGCCCTTTGTTTTCATACAGCTGCGCGTTTGTACCTGTACAAGGGTTTATTTTCTGGATATTAAATCCTAACGAAGGTCAAACGCGTAGGCACGTACGTGGCTCGAGCTATTACCTTTCTTATTCACTTATTTGAAGAAACGCGCAAAATTTCTAGATGTAACGGTTTTTTCACGGCGTAAAGAATTAAGCTAGTTGTGATGTATATATAGCGCGGGCATGCAACGTTTTCGACTGAACAAACGTAAAAACGTTTATTTATCAACTTTAATCGAATTATAATGATACTATACTAGTAAATATTGATTACATATAACATTTTATCATATATGAATTTTACTCTGTTGAGTAAGATGCAATTCATTCTCCTACTAAAAAATCAGCTTACTGCTCATGCCATGTCACCTGCCATGGATCGCCGCGAGCGACTCCACGAAAATCACCGCTTTTATATTTTTGTCAATATTCTGTATTGTATTAATATCAAAATCATACCAGTTGCCACTTTCCAACATTTTTAATGTATTCTCTCATTGTGTTTATCGCGAGTACGTGACTGCTAGTGCGTATAAATATGATGAAGATAGCAAAATCATCGCGCTGTTTCTCTCACTCGTTTTTTTGTGTGTATAGAATGCAGTTCACTACTTCTGTCGGACTTTAAGTTAGTTCATTTACATTTTCAATGTCATCTTTTAGTTTTCGTGTCTTCGAAAACAAAATCATTTTGTTAAAAATATCTATTTTCTGGGGTTCACGATAACTAGTGTACATGTGTAGCAATAAATCTGAAAATATCCTGAAAGGTAGCATTTTATTATCTTTTGATTAAGTTTTTTGAACAGTTCACAAAATCTCTCATAAAACCAGCTGTTTTGCTTTCTCAAAGAGAAAGCTGTGTAACTATGATTTTTTCGAAAACCAAGATTTTAATGAATTTCGATGTTTTTGTGGTCACTGAATCAGAATCTGTAAGTGTGTGTGTGCGTGCGTGCGTGCGTGCGTGCGTGAATTCATTTTTATTGCATTTGAAAGGGCATAAAATTACCCATTTTGTACGATCCGAAATTTTAAATAACCTATTTTTTTCTGTTATACATGAAAACGTCGTGTTTTGTTTAAAAGGTGATATCTGGGAAATATAACATGGAAAATTTTTTTAAAATTTCGAGGTGATATGGATTATGAATAAGAATATTTATTTAAACTTTCAAGCCTTTATAATTTTCTTTTTTCGAGAAGAAAATCATTTTGTAAAAGAAATCGTTTCTTTCGCGAACGATAATTTAAGTAAGACATCATTATTCCTTCCGAAAATTTCCAAAAAGGTAGCTTTTTACTATCTCTTGTGACTGTTAGAAGCTCAGATTATGACGATCATTACATTCACAGTTATTTGAGGTTATGATGTTTTTAATTTTGGTTTGTTTGTTTTTATCTCGAGAACACGTCGATCATTTTTTGCAACCAAGGGCTCATTTTTTTCGTTTTTTAATGAAGATTTTGAATTAAAAATAAATTTTGAGATCCAGCTAAAAACAGATTTAATTTATATATAGATGTAAATTAAAAATATAAATATATAATAAAAATAAGATTATGGCTACAAATGGTTGAATTAACTGCTGTGAATTAAACCATCAATGATAAATCAGCACACATTTGTTTAGCTCATAATTAAAAAGAGATATAGCAATTAAAAATTAATTTATTAAAATAAAAAATTTAATATTAGATTAGTTAATTTAGTTTGAGGAAGCTCAGTGCCAATGAATTGGCAGCGGTTTTTTTAAGGGGAGACCCAAGTGAAATTTCAGCCTAGTGATAGTTAATCAGTCCGAGGACAAATGTAATGGTTTTATATGTAGTTTTTCGCAAAAAATTCAATTGCGCACTCAAAAAAAATAAAAAAAAATTATCCATTGCACTGTTGCCTTAATTCATACGTTAAGTTGTTCAAAATCATCCCAGAAACCTGCAAACAAAATTTCAGCCCGAAAGATGAAAAACTGTGGAGCCTGATACATTTTTACTGCGCCCGCATTTGATGCGCCGCGGCAGCTTGGGCCGGCCCGGCCGCGGAGTCGCATACGGCCAGGCGGCGCGGCACGGGCTCGCCGACTCCGGTTGGTATTGAACTGTTATTAGTATGCAAATGAATATTGTTATTAGTCTACAACTGATTATTGTTATTAGTATGCCACTGATTATTGTTATTAGTTTGCGACTGATTATTGTTATTAGTATGAACTGCAAATTCCTTTCATGCGGACGACGATTTCATTTTTACAAATGAACTTTTTATAATATACAACTTTATTCTAGAGAGAATACTCGAATACGACGTAAACGATATTGCCTTCATAACATAGAAAATGCTACTCGTAATAGGAATAATGACATGCAACCTATAATATGCATTGTGTAAATTATTATTAAATGATTACTGTCGTTATATAGGTTTATTTGTAAAGAAACCCAATGTATAAATAATAAAAATCGACAAATTTTATATTTGTAAAACGAGTTATCGGTCGATTTGTTCACGGTTTCGAATTTTATCAAATATTATAATGATGAAAGCATGGAATACTGATAATGATAATGATAATGATAATGATAATGATACTGATAATGATAATGATAATGATAATGATAATGATAATGATAATGATAATGATAATGATAATGATAATGATATTGATAATGATAATGATAATGATAATGATAATGATAATGTTAATAATATATTTATTATTATTATTAGCATTGTGATCACTATTATCATCATCCCTCATCATCATAACTGCGTTATGTAATACTATGTGAATATTTCAAACGCGAAAAAATTAAATTTCAAAGTAAATGAAATGAAAAAGAAAACCATTTAAGGAGCATATTGATTTATTGAAGCTTTCGCGTTTTCGTGAACAGTCGCTTAGGTTATCCGTGGAAAAAAGTATTAAAAAATCGCAAACGACTCCTTCGAAAAAAAAAATTTTTTTCGGGACCTTGTTGCTAAAAGATGGAACATAGAAGAAGTCGAGGGATGCGAATCAAGTGGACGAGAACAAGAAGGCAATAAGGTGGCAGATATACCGGAGGATGTAGGAAACGGCGAAGACATTTCAAGCACCTCAGAGGAAAAGACGATGCGTATTCGCAAGAAATTCGATCTGCTGTCTGAAAAGAGCTCTGACGGTATAGAATATAAACATGAATGTAGATATCTTATTAGATTTCGCAGAGTTACCGCTATTATTGACAAATGCAAAATTTGCCGATTGCGGTGAGCTTACTTTTAGATTTGCATTATCTAATGAGCGACATGGTTTCGCATATAAAATCCTTCTAAATTGCGATCATTGCGAGATTAGAGACTTGCAAACTCAGAAATCCGAAAATTATACATTTAAACAAGTTTAAAAGGATAGATCGACAAGACCAGGATTCGACGTAAATTTACGTTTGAGCACCACGTTTAGTTATATTGGTAAGGGCTATGCCGGTATCGAACAATTCTCCATGATCATGGGTATGCAGCTATTTTCGGAAATAGTGTTCGATGGATATTCTAAATTACTTGAGAGTAGTGTCGAGAGATCGACTCAAATAATTTTAGACGAGTGCCGAATTATTGTAAAACAAACCTATGAAAAACTGGATCTGGAGAGTGAATCGAGTGGGATCGAAAGGGCTGAGGAAAGACAACATCTAACCGACAAAGATTCCAAAAAAAATTCGACATATCCGGATAAAATAGTTCCTGAAAATCGAGCCGAGATTGTTGAAGATCATGAACAGGAAGATGAACCGAAAGATGTATGTGTAAATGCCGGTGTAAGCTATGATGTTTATTGGCCCACTCGACGTTACAAGTCAATACATGGTTTTAGAAGAGTTATTGATTTGTTGTCAGGATTTGTCATTGATTTTGAAGTAGTATCAAAATTCTGTCATGCGTGTTCTTAGGCCATAAAATATTTGGGCGAAGATTCTCCCGAGCTCTTCTTTTAGTTCCAAGGCCATGCGAAAATTTGCCCAATAAATTACTCAGGATCCTCTGGAGCTATGGAAACGTCGGCAGCTGAGATTATATGGAAACGCTCAATGGATGATGGTTTCCAGTTGACAACGATGCTTTCAGACGAAGATGCTAAGACGTTCAACCACCTCTCCAGTCTAAATATTTATGGCTCTGAATATCTGGTTACAAAAGAAGAATGCATCAACCACGTAGAAAAAAGGCGAAATTAATTTTTCTATAATTTATGCAAAATTTATAGAGATTTGGAAAGTAAATAGCTAATAGAGTATGGAAAAATGAATCGTGTAATTAAATTATATGGACATACATCTATAATTATAAATTTGAATTTACACGAATAGAAATAATAAAACAATAACAACAACAACAACAACAACAACAACAACAACAACAACAATAATAATAATAATAATAATAATAATAATAATAATAATAATAATAATAATAATACTCATCTATACGGAAAAATTAAAATGAGTTTGATATTATATCGTTTCTGAATTCAACTTCACGTAATGCATTTCACACTCTTCATTCAATTGTATATCATATGGTTTTATATAGTTGTAGATAGTACCTGTAAATAATAATACTGCGGTTGTAATGAGATTTTATGTACGTTATGATCGTATATAATATATCTGCTTATGAGAGTACAACAATCAGATATTATAAGGTTTACGTATAATTTTTTGTTATTTTCATTTCACCGAATGGATTGATGAATATAAAACTATAATTGCTTATGTATTGGGGCTCTCTATAAATAAACCTATATAACGACAGTAATCATTCAATAATAATTTACACAATAATTTATACAAGTATTGTGCTAAAGCAGTTATCAGCGGTTATTTTTATCAAAATTTTAAATTTCATGAATTATAGACAAATATGTGAATTATAGGGCCCTCACTTAAAAAATAAAGATGATTTTCAATTCTAAAATAATGTAAAAAATCACATGAAATTTGAACAGATTTTCTCACTTGATAGTAAAGAACATGGATAGTAGAGTGTGTGCATAATGGGATGCACGGTTAGTGGGGTGCATGGTAGCATCCCTTATGAAAAAAATCTACAGGAAATCCTGGAGGAATTCTTGCATGGAACCCTGCAGGAAACTCTGCAGGAGACCTGGAGGATTTCCTGCAGGATTTCCTGCATGGTGTTCGTACTGTTTTATAGTATGGGAAATTGTTTATAAAATTGTTGAAAACAATAAAATAAGTGAAAACTGTACCTACTTTAAGTGTTGCCATTCATATGATAACACCAAAACTCAGGGACTAAGATTCTTAATGTTTATTTATCAAATTGTTAAATAAACAAGTTATTTTTAATTTTTAGATCTAAGAAACTCAATCCCTGAGTTTTGGTGTTATCATTTGGATGGCAACACCTAAAATAGGCTCACTTTCCACTTATTTTATCGTTTTCAACAATATTATAAACAATTTACCATTCTAGAAAAATTCCTGCAGGAAAACAATACGAAAACCGAGCAGGAAATCTTGCAGGAAATCCTCCAGGTCTCCTGCAGAGTTTCCTGCAGGATTCCCTGCAGGAATTCGGCCAGGATTTCCTGCAGGTTTTTTTCATAAGGAACGGTCAGTGTCTGTATATATAAGAAGCAAATAATGAATGTGTTTCTCTTCATATTCTCACACTCTCTCATATTATATTTTACTCTCTTTTTCTCTCTCCCTTTCACTTTCGCACTTTGTTCCTCTATCATTCACGTACGCTCTCATTCAATTACATACGCATTGACTCACTCACACAATCATTCACATATACACTCACTTGCTAGCTTCCTCATGTCCTAACTCATGCACTCACTCAATCATACACTTATGCACGCCCTCATTCTCGCATTCACGTACTCACTTGCTTACTCATCCACTAACGCATGTACTTACTCATGTACAATCTGATAGACTAACATGCGCACTCGCTCGCACTCATATTCGATCACTTCTTCGCATATATACACACTAAATCACTCACTCCTTCACTGACATACGTAACCATGCAATCTCTTACTTATTGACATGTTTACTTATTCAAACATTCGTTTACTCAACTGCTCACTCACTTACGCACTTGAGTTCTGTCGCTCTCGTGCATTCGCTCTCTCACTCACTTAATCATATAGATACACATTCGCTGACGTTTTTACTCACACACTTAATCACGTACTCTCACCTCCTCCCCCTTCTTTTATACACATTCACTGACGTTTTTACTTACATACTCAATCACGTACTCTCGCCTCCTCCTTCTTCTTTTATCCCATTTTATGTTCTCATTAATAAACTTTTCCGATGTATTGCGTTACACGACTATTTCGATAGTCGTACAAATCAAGCATAATAACTACACATACAAACACATAATTATGTATTTAGACATGTGTACTATCCATAGGTGTCACCTACTTTAATTTTATCACCTCATCCCACCTCTCACTTTCTAATTTCCCCTCATTTTTCTTATTTTGTACTTTTCCTATTTATTTCGTTACACGCAGCATCACTTTTTTATATATGATTTCTGAATTATTCTTTACACAACTTTCTCGATAGTTCTACAAATCAAGCATAATAACTAAACATACAAACACATAAATATGCATTTTGACATGTGTGATATACATAAGTTGCCGACTACGTTAATTTTATCAACTCACCCCCCATCGCTTCCCCCTTCCTTATTGCCCCTTTTTTTTTAATATTGTACTTTTTCGATTTATGTTCTCATTAATATACTTTTCCGATGTATTGCGTTACACGACTTTTTCAATAGTCGTACAAATCAAGCATAATAACTACACATACAAATATATAATTATGTATCTAGACCCGTATACTATACATAAGTGCCGTCTTCTTCAATTTCATCACATCACCCCCCCCCCCCCCCCTTACCCTCATTATTTTCCATCTTTTTTTATAAATTTTACACATTTCCGATTGGTTGCGTTACACAACTTTTTCGACAGTTCTACAGTCAAGCATAATAAGTACACATACATACCCATAAATATGCATTTAGATATGTGCAATATACATAAGTGCCGCCTACATTAATTTTATCATCTCACCTTCCCTCCCCCCTCTCTATTTCCCCTCTTTTGTCTAATTTTGTACTTTTCCGATTTATTGCGTTACAAGAGTTTTTCGATAGTCGTATAAGTCAAGAATAATAACTATACATACAAACACATAATTATGTATTTAGACATGTATACTATACATAACTGGCGTCTACTTTAATTTTATCACCTCAGCCCCCTCCCCCTCCTTATTTTCCATCTTTTTTCTAAACTTATTTGAGAAGCTTATAATTAGCTATTTTTTAACGTATTTAAAATTTCTGAATTAGCTATTGCCGTTATTTTGTTATGCACGAAATGACATTAAAAAATAATAAAATATCTAAATAATTGCTTAAATTAATATTAACATAAAAAAATAATAAAATATCTAAAAAATTGTTTAAATTAATATACATTCAAAAAAGTGTGGTACTCAGTAATAGCTATGTCAAGAATCTGTATATAGTTAGTATTGAAAATCACATTTTTATAAATTAATACCATGCACCCCCATATTAATGATACAGAAAAGAACTATAAATATTCGTAATATTATACTAAATTATTAAATTACCATTTCTGATTTAAACTTTAATTATTAGAATCATTTGCAAAGTACTTTGATTTTAGATTTATGATTTCGCTAATTATAATTAAATTTCAATGTAAGTATTAGAAAGAAATCATGTTTAAGAATGATGTGCCAAAATCAATATACATTTTTAATATACATTGATGTGCCAAAATCAATATACATTTTTAATATACAAAGTAATTAAGGGTGTTGTCTGGAGGTTGAGGTTGAAAATATCCATTTTTTTATAATTTATTTTGAAAGTACGATATTTGGAGAATATACTGTAGAAATTTTAGACCGAAATTCGAAATATAAAGGAAGTTATAGTACATAGGGGAGAACGGGGTATTGCCGGTCACCTAAGCAAAAGTGCTGGTTATTTCTACTTTCAAATTGTTTTTTATTAACTTTAAATAATTATTATGTTAGTTCAAACCATATATTGACTTTATATATTACTTATTGGTCTAATATAAAAATGTAAGATATCGAAGCTATAAGACGAAATAAAAAGAAGCATTTTGACTGGATTTACTCCACATCAAAGGGTAATACCGGTCAGCCTTGGTACAATTCCGGTCACTATTAGAAAGTTACTTTTATAGGTAAAACATTTCCTTAAATCAATTATATGAACTTTCATATGATCAGTCGCATTATTATTCGTACTTACATAGTGAAATATGTAACACATAGCCACTGTTCAATCAAAAATACTTAAGCAAAGTTGCCCTACCTGAGAGCGCAGCAGAACGCTTTCTTAGCCTCACTTTCGGGAGTGTCATATAAATAACATTGTGACCAGAATTACCCCAATTCTGCTTAGTAATTTAAATTGAAATGACAAAAAAACAGTAGGTTTATACTTTTTTTTTCACTACTTCGTATTTTTAGATTGTTCAAATTAATAAAGTTGTATAAAATAAGTGCATAAAGTAACAAATAATATGCATCAAAGCTTATTTTATAGACAAAATTTCTTATAAGAAATGTAGGTCTAAACTTTAATTGTGTATAATTCCTTAATAATACTGAATAGAAGGTTGTTTGAACACTAGATTAATTGCATTTTATGTTGCGTTTGATATACTATTCGAATTATTACCTAAAAATGTTTAGATTATTGAAAATAAGAGTGACCGGAATTAGCCAGTGACCGGCATTACCCCGTTCTCCCCTATTCAACAGCGTTTTATAGTTGAGCGCTCTAATCCGCGCGGCAGCTGCAACGGTTGGTTTCCTCTATTATTGCTGTATAACGTTTATACCTGCGTATAGCAGCTGAATAATTTGTGTATACTTAAATTTATACCTGTATGTGTGTATATTGTATTTCGGAGCACAGGTATTACACATTTTGGAGCAAACAAGTAGTAGAAGTTTATAACTCAGTGCGTAAACATAGAGCGAAAATGGATCGAAAAGGACCGAGTCGCAAAACTAGAAGTTCTGGGCAAGCTGCTGTACCGAGAAAATTTCGAAGTAATCAGCATACTGCTGAAAAAGACACTAAGTTTGTTACCACTTCTGTTGATAAAATAAAAAATCAAAGTGACTTCGATGTGGCTCTGAGTGAAACTGCTACTTATGTACTACTAAATTTCACTCTAGTGTCCACAACATTACAATCCGCGATAAAGTGCAAGTTGTGTAATGGTGATACCCAGTGTTTGAAAACATCAGTGCAAGGATTGGGATTTAAACTGTGTGTGAAGTGCTCGTGTCAAGAATTTTTAATTAACTCTTGTCCGATGATCAGAAATGCGTACGAAGTAAACAGACGCTTTACTTTTGCTATCCGGCTACTCAGCGTCGGTTTAGCTGGCATAAATGTGTTTTGCATAAATATATATTGCTGTAAGGGCCGTAGTTGAAACTGTGTTAAAAAGAGCAGTAAAAGAAGAAAAAGAAAAAAATGCGGCAAACGGTCAATTGGAAGATGAGATCACAGTTTCTGGCGATGGTTCGTGAGCGAAGCGTGGATTCACATTGCTTTTGGGCATCGTCTCTTTGATTGGAAAGTTTACGAATAAAATCGTGGATGTTAAATCAAAAGTGTGTAAAGCATGTGAAAAGTGGGTAGGCAAAGAATAAACGGACAAGTATTTGGAGTGGTACGAAGATCATGCGAAAGAATGCACGGCAAATCTCGAAGGAAGTTCGGAAAAAATGGAAGTGGATGGTGTGATCGAAATGTTTCAGCGATCTGTGAAGTGGTTTGGCGTAAAGTATAAGAAATATATTGGAGATGGTGATTCTAAGACGTTCAAGAATTTATTGGAAGCTGATGTTTACAACGGAAATCCTGTGGTTGTAAAAAAAGAGTGTGTTTTACACATAAAAAAACAATGTTTAGGCGCGTAAAGGAAGCCAAAAAATCATTTAAGCAGTTGTTGAAAGCTAGAAAACAATTTGAAAATGCTAAAAAAATGAAATAGAAAGCCGAAGAAGAGGCAGAAGGAGTCAAAGCGAGTTCGATGAAACAAAACGTAGATCGGCAAGGGATTCGTCGACTAGTAAAGCTGAAAAAACAAAAAGTCTTTCATTAACTAATAAGATGATGGTAAAACTTAGTACATACTACGGATTGGCAATTTTAAGAAATCCAAACTCTTGTGAAAACATGAAGAAAGCTGTGTGGGCAACATTTTATCATTTAACGTCGACCGATCAAAATCCGTAGCACCTACTCCTACTGTCCGGAGGGTTCCGATTCATGGTGCACTTATTAAAAACACAAATTCGAAAACAATGCCACTCCTTTTGTACACGTACCTGCTTTTGACGAAAACATTGCGATTATTTTAATGCCTATATATGAAGCATTATCATCCGGTGATTTTTTGGAGAGGTGTTTGGGCAAAAATACGCAAAACAATAATGAAAAACTTCAACCACTGCGTATGAAATTTTGCTCTGAAACATATTTTTGTGGGACAAAAGACAATGGAAATAGCTACATGGATAGCTGCATGTATTTTCAAGGAAGGACTTACGCCAGTATTGAAAATTATGGAGGTCATGGGTATTGAAATCAGACCGTGCGCCAGTGCCTACGCCGAACTGTACAATGCTCACCGGATAGAAAGACCAGAAAAAGCAACTTCTAAGGCTTCTAAAGCGGGCAGGATCAGCCGTAGAGCAGAAAAAGTTGCTGAAAATCATGCTTATGAAGAAATTGAAAGATTGTTGTATGCACCAGGCATAGATGATTAAGGTGGAAGTCCAGTGATTTTTAAAAAATCTCTCCCTTTCGTCCAATAATATTAAAAATTCGGTAACTTTTTTTGTCACAATTGAAGAAGGTTGTAAAAAATTTTTGAGAATTTTTCTCTAAAATTTATTTACTAGTTATTGGAGAAAATACATATTTTTGTAATAAAAATAAGGGGTTTTAGAATAGTTCCTTGCGCATACGAGTTTAACGAATTCTATTTTAAAAAATTCTAGGATATTTTTCAACTTAAAATGAACAAAGGTTAATATTTTTTAAATTGTTTAAATTCAATTAATTGTCTAAAATAAATGAAACGGTTTTTGAACTTAAAAAAACATAAAGAATTGCATGCATTGCACTTACAATGGATGATTAAAACATTTACCATCAAAATACCTAAAAACAAAATATTAACTTCTTTTCACAATACTTTAACCGATATTTTCTGAAAATTTCACAAATATCCATGGTCATGGGTTGCGCAAAAAACTTTTTGAGGTAGAAAAGTAAGTTTCGAGAAAGACGCGTTTAAAGTTTTAATTTGGTATGCTATCCAATGTTAATTGTTTCACTCAACTGGCTATAACTTTGGTATAACAAAGTGTTTTTACATCCAGCAGGTCTCAAAATGTTTATAAAACTATAAACATAAAAAAGTATGTAATAAAAAAATTTCGATTTTTTGGTAAAAAATCACTGGAGTTCCCCCTTAATGTAAGTATAAATTTTTTATAAAAAACCTGTTACTTGAACTTTAAATGCGTTTTTCTCCAAACAACATTTTTTCAGTCAGCCCGGGACAAAAGAAAAATCTATCAAACCGATTGGGCTGAAATTTGTATATGTTATTCTACACATCAATGGCTCTCGCAGGTAGCAAAATTGTTTATTTTCAATAAAAATTTTCTATTTTTTTACCCCAATTTACGAAGAAAAAAAAACGATTTTTAATTTTTTTTTCACAAGTATGTCATTTCATCTGCTACCTGCGATAACGACAAGCTTACAGAACCTGGACTAACGATACCGCCTGGGCCAGTCACATATCTTTTTTGTTAAATGGCCACTTTGGCCGTAATAAGCACAACCTAAGTATTGTAAAATGAACTTAAAAATTTTTTTCTGTGAAGTTAAAGATCTCGATAATAACATATAAAAAATTTGAAATGATTGGATTTTATTTTGTTGTAAAAAAGAATTCCTGAGATATCCTTGTAAAAAGTGCAAAACCTCCAGATTACACCCTTAACTAATCATTATATATAAATATAGCATTCCTCACAAAAACATAAAGTTTTTCCTTAAAGCATACTGCATTTGGTGCATATTTGATGTAAATATTAGAACATTATGTAATAAGGGCAAAAAGTCGAATATTTTTTCCGCGGGTAAGTTTACTGCCCGAGCGAGTGAAGTGAAGCGAGGGCAGTATCACCCTCGGGAAAAATCGACTTTTTTCTCGAGCTACATATAGTACTTTATGTCCATTTCAACTGTGGCCACTTTTTGACTTGGAAAGCGGGACTAATGGACTGATAAGGGGTCACTCTACGATCTCAGCAATAATTTGCAATAATTTTTTTTTTCATAGAAAAATTTATTTAAAATATTCAAACTTTTTACACATAAAAAGAGGTTTCACACTTATAAAATATATTTTTTATTTTTGTTTTATATGTAAAATCTGGCTGGTACGGCTGCCTGAAGTTGACTCTACTACAATCTGGTTGACGTGATATCTCCACTTTGAAGAGCCTGAAAGTAAAAAAGTGGACGGGTTGTTAAAAAATAAATTTTTCGCTATAGTCGGTAGCTCAATAAACAAAATTTGATAAAAAATAACAAAATGGCAATTGCAAAAAACGGTTGAAAATTTCAAATATCCGCCATTTTGTTATTTTTCATCAAATTTTGTTTATTGAGCTACCGACTATAGCGAAAAGCTTATTTTTTAATAACCCGTCCACTTTTTTGCTTTCAGGCTCTTCGAAGTGGAGATATCACGTCAACCAAATTGTAGTGGGGTCAACTTCAGGCAGCCGGACCAGCCAGATTTTACATACAAAACGAAAATAAAAAATATATTTTATAAGTGTGAAACCTCTTCTTTTATGTGTAAAAAGTTTGAATATTTTAAATAAATTTTTCTATGAAAAAAAAAATTATTGCAAATTATTGCTCAGATCGTAGAGTGACCCCAGAAAAGACAATCGAAAATCATGGTTATTGCGCGGGTAGAACTTGATGAAAGAAAGTAATTTGGACTAATTTCTAGTGAAGTAACTTTTTCCCCACTAATAATTTTTGAGGGCAAAAAGTGTAATTTTGGTCTCGCTTTCAGGGAAAAAAGTGGCTATTTTCGTTTAGATCGGCATAAAGTTATTTTAGTATGAAATTGTACATTTGCAACTTTAAACTTCAAAGCAAGTGGATCTAGCTAGTTCTCCTTTTAAAATACCTGTGAATGTTGTTTTGCTCGTCATAAGTCCTTCAAAGTATGTTTGAATTACTTTTTCTCTTAAAGTATTTAATATATAAATGCAATTAACTTATTTAAAGCTTATTTTCAAACGAAATGTTTGTGAAAACATATTTCAATACAGAGATATTTGACAGGTTAGTTCTTAATAACCTATCATATGTTGCAGCCTAACTGTGCAATATGCACTATAACGTAACCACATGATAGCGGTAGAAACCGCTGTCTCAATGCCTTCTGAGCCAAATAATTGAATTTTACACAGTTAGGCATACTTGCTTAATTATTCGCAAGAGAATTTCATTCTCTTGTGATTCTAAGATCAATATATTTATTTAATTCCATGTAGCATACGTAATATGAATTAATTTTGATGTATTTTTTTTTAAATATTTCTGGTATTAGATTATCTAGTGAACTCTAGTTTAAATACTGGCGCCATCTGTGATACTCGATTACTCAAGTATTATAATAATTGTATTACGTAGCAAACTAACTTTTTTTCTTACTTCCATCTTTTACGCTCAACAAGATTTTAGTGTATCTTGTTAAATGCTGTTATACGCATGTGAATAAAATATAGTTACAAAAACAATTGTATTCCACACACTTTATTCGCCTACTACTCCCATTGCACTAAATTATCCTTACACGCCACTAGCCAAAAACATCAGATTTAATTTAGACATCAAATGTACTCGAAAAAATATTACATCTTACAGCAATTCCTGATACAATTGATAAAACATAAATGAAACTAAATTTTAGTTGGTAAAACATTCAATAGAATATGCGCATTATGATTTTAAGACTTGTTAAAACTGAAATATTGTTATGAATCAAGTTTCAAGTGTCATGTTCCAAACAGAATTTTTTTGTTAAATCCTCAATAACAAGGTTAAATAGCCATATAAAAGACAAAAGCTACAAACAAATAACACTTGATACGGATCACGAATTTAAGGTAAAGGTACCAATAACTGGCCCCTGCGCATTACCTGGCCACTGATGGGAGTTTTATTTTTTATTAAGCTTTTAAAATGGAATTTTGAATATATTATTGCTGAATAATATAATTTAACTATTTAGATAACTATATAAAAAAAATATTACATAAAACTTTGTTTAAGGTATTTAAAAAAATGTTTGAATAGTTGTACACGAATGCATCGTGATTTTCGATTGATTTCTTGCAAAGTATCTAAGAAAAGTGATTGCGACATGGTGGCTACTATACTGACCACCGGAATTCACTTGAAATTTAAAGTTTTTTGAAAATTAAATAATGTATTTTCACACTCTATTTAACATTGTATTTGAGTCAATAGTTATTTAATATTTTGTTGAATAAATAAATAAACAAATAAAAATCGTTATTTTTATGAAAAAAATTCAGTCACAGGAAAGTGATAAATTGAATTGGCCTAAG
Organism: Gastracanthus pulcherrimus; assembly: GCA_949152435.1. NCBI lineage: Eukaryota > Metazoa > Arthropoda > Insecta > Hymenoptera > Pteromalidae > Gastracanthus > Gastracanthus pulcherrimus. The sequence goes on from OX424574.1 coordinate 54,425,717, forward strand.
AATGTGTATACTCGTGTTCACGGGGTCGCTGATTACGACTCTGAGCTTAGATTTTGAAAATTCAAAATGGCGGATCCAAGATGGCGGCCAAAAATTCAAAGATTACTGGATTTCGCTAAAAATTGAATATAGGGGGTTTCGGGGTCGCTGATTACGAATTCGAACTCAGATTTTGAAAATTCTAACTCGTGGATTTCGCTTAAAATTGTATATATGGGTTTTCGGAGTGGCTGATTACGAAGTTGAACTCATTTTTTGAAAATATTACTAGATTTAAAATCATTTATGTTTACAGTTTATCAATCAGTAATTTTGAAGATCTTTCATTCTTCGCAAAAGAAGCGTATAAATTTTACCTTTTTGTGGTATGAAAAAATATTAATAGCAAAAGAAACTAATAATTCGTCTTTGGTTATTGGTTTAGATTTACTTTTCTTTTGTAGTGAATAAAGGTTCGTTTGCTCAACAATTAAATCTAATATACCATTAGGAAACAAATATAAAAATATATCCAAATGTGTGGTTACATTGTCCGGAATATTTGGACCGAAAGTAACAGTAAATGGAAAATAATCTCTGGTTTTTCCACTCTTTGTCCACTTATCAATATCAATAAACTCTCTAGAATCATTTTCATCAGAACATTCCGAGTTGGAATCACCTTCACTTTCTACACTTTCGGAATCATCTTCAACATCAGAATCACGTAATCTATCTATAGATTCAGAGTCACTAGGAATATCAGCGATTTCATCCATACTTGAAAAATTTATTACAAGATGTTTTCTTTCGTACCAAGGTATATAAGAAAAGTGAATATTAGTCGTGAAAACGTTTTTATTTCTTCATTTATTTATCTTACCTAAATCAATTAAGGTTTTGGTGATCTAAATAAGCTATCAGTAAGCCAAACAGACCACACATCTACATCTAATAAAATATTATTTATTGAAAATTATCCCAAAATACTGCAGAGGTTGTGGTGCTCCACCGCTAGGTGGCGACTGAATTTACGTGTCTATAATCAAATTACAATTTTTTAGAGTATATAGTTTACTGAGCAAGATGCTCTACTTTGTGGGGTGACATTTATGTAATAAAAACTTTTCCGCGTTAGTGATCACGATTGAGTGATGGGCTAACAACTAACGGAATAGTAAATAGAAACTTTTTTCGCTGATTCTGTGTGATAATCGCATAGTTCTCCACCAGTCGTTATCACGACTAATATTCACTTTTCTTGTATACCTTGGTAAAAAAGAAAACATCTTGTAATAAATTTTTCAAGTATGGATGAAATTGCTGATATTTCTAGTGACTCTGAATCTATTGATGGGTTATGTGATTATGACGTTGAAGATGATTCCGAAAGTGTAGAAGGTGAAGATGATTCCGACTCGGAATGTTCTGATGTGAATGATTCTTGAGAGTTTATTGATATTGATAAGTAGACGAAGAGTGGAGAAACCAGAGATGATATTCCATTCACTGAAACTTTCGGTCCAAATATTCCGGACAATGTAACCACACATTTGGATATATTTTTATGTTTGTTTCCTAATGATCTATTAGATTTAATTGTCGAGAAAAAGAACCTTTATTCACTACAAAAGAAAAGTAAAGCTAAACCAATAATCAAAGACAAATTATTAACTTATTTTGTTATTAATATTTTGATGGGCGTTAAAAAATCTTCCTCTTACCGTATATTTTGGTCATCAGATCCGAAATTGAATTGTTCATTCGTAAGGAAATGGATGACGGTAAATCGGTTCGGTTTTTTCCTGAATCATTTACACTTGTCCGACAACAGTCAGGAACCGAAAAAAGGGGATAATAACTATGATAAATTATACAAACTGAGACTATTATTAGTTAAACTAGCGAAATCTTATAAAAACTGCTGGAAGCCGAGTGAAAATCAATCTGTTGGCGAGTCTATGATAAAGTTCAATGGTCGCAGTAGTATGAAACAATACATGCCAAACAAGTCCAAAAAACGCGTATATAAAATTTGTACCAAGATAAACAGTAAACCTCAAATATCTATTGGAAAAAGGCGCTGACAATCTGCTCACATGCCCCTAGTTTTAACGACTTTGAGACGTTGCGTGCAGTACCAAAGCTAAACCTTGCAGAACTAAATTTGTTTGCAGTGCTTGCGATGTACCACTCTGCATAAAGGAAAAACCAAATTGTTTTTATAATTACCATACATAAATATAAATTATATTATGCAAATAAAACAGAATATTTCAGAATAAGTTAGAAAAAAAAACAAAAGCCTAAAAAAAAGAAAAAAAATTAATTAAAAAAAAAGATGGAGACAATGACCTCCACGTCCACGTGCGTGTCTCTAGACTAAACTGTTCATACTACAAAAAGCTAAAATTTATAATCTTTGAATTTTTTAAAACCACTGTATACCAATTTTCATGAAAAACAGATCATCTGAAAAATGTGTGTCGCAAAGGGTTAAGCTCATAATTATTAAAATAATAAATTGTTTTACATGACACAAGGTTTTATGGAATCTTAAACACGTTTCCTATCTAAAAAAAATGCTCGCGCCATTGCGTTAAACACTTACTCGACGTTTGATTGGTTGTTAAAAGTACGTGTATATTTCAAAATTTAATTTTCAAATCTTATCATCTGATAGATAAAGTTTTGCTCATGAAGGAAAATTAGGTCTAGGTGCTATCCTCGGATTTCAACGTCTACGGGCACATTGTACTTGAGTACAATGCCTAAGTAATCCGGAGCTTTTGGAGATGAGGTTCAGGTGTCGCGCCCCGAAAGTCAAGTCTAGCTTATGTGTGCGCTTCGAGGCTTTTGACGTCTACCTAGACATTCTTTTCGAGTAAGGTGTGTACATCACCCGGGGCTCTCGGAGAAGAAATCCAAGTGTTATGAACTACTAAAATTCAAGACTAGCTGGCCCGCTGCAAGGCTTTTGATGTCTACGTGTATGTTGTACTTGAGTACAGTGCCTAGATCATCCGGAGCTCTCGGAGATAAGGTTCAGGTGTCGCATACCGACGAAAGTCAAGTCGTACACATTCTCTTCAAATATGGCGTGTATACCACCCGGAGTTCTCGGGGAAGAGGTCCACGTGATACTATATGAAAAATCAAGTCTATATTCTGCGCTCCGGGGTTTTTGATGTAATCGTGTACACTGTCTTCGAGTAAAGTGTATCTCGGAAATGAGGTGCATGACGCCTTCCGGAACTAACCCGTACATCGGAAATAATTATTCAAAAATTTTATTAGGGAATATTTTCATAACATTTTTAATGTTTTCATTTTAATTATATTCAAAAGATTAAAAGAAATTTAGTAGCATTTAAGATACATTTTTAATCAAAAAAATCTACATATTGATTTATTTCCCATGTTATATATAGATCGTTTATTAATTTTAAATGTTACTCTAAGGTAAAATTTGGAGCGAGGGATAGACAAAAGCGGACAGCTAACTGAAAATTTTGTTTACATTTTTATATACAAATTTTTAAAACCATTTCTTTTTACCATTTATTTTGAAAATATGTTAAACCAAAGAAAGCTAAAACATAAATAATAAACAAGACTGTTGTAGTATAAATACTACCAACGTACGAAATATAAAAAAAAAATCTTTTCAATTACAAAAAAAATATTAAATAATATTTATATAAAATCAATCAATTTATAGAATGGACTAAAGAAATGTATCGAAAATTATTCTACAAAACATACGATTTTAAAATCAAATTTTACGTAAAACCGAATTTTAATTATACTATACACTACAATTAATTAAAAAAATATAACGTAAAAATGTATAATAAATATAGGAACGTGCGGCAGCGCGCATAACTGCTTCTAGTTGTTGGAAAAACTTGATATATTTTCTACCGCATTTCAATCGATCATAACTAAATATACCAAGGTACGCGTCTATATCTATAGCTAGGATTGTACCGCGAGCGGTGGAAAGGGAACGTCGCCGATGCGAGCGTCACCGCTCAGTGCAAGATTCGTCTCGTCAGATAGCTCTGGGACCTTATTCACTACTAACTGTAGCGCGCGATATTAGGTATATGCGCCGCGTTAACAGTTCGTGGGGCCGATATAAGCAAAAAATACTAGTTCGTCCTGCATACATCGGACTATACTACTCGTATATTTTGGCTTTATTTGTATGTACACGCGCGCGTGTGCGTGCTATTGAGTGTACTATATACAGTTGTGTCACAAAATTTTGTAACCACTAACTCTCAGAGAATTGTTTAATATCGCTATAGTACATTGTGCAACTAGGGGGGGAAATTGACTTTTTCGGCATAGTGCGTTTCTTACACATAAGAATTGTTCACGTAATTATTGTGCACGATTTAGCATTGGTCAAATATATCTATACATAATTTGACCAATGCTAAATTGTGTACAATAATTACGTGTATAATTCTTACGTGTAAAAAACGCGCTATGCCACTTTTTCTAAGCGAGGATGATGCTTGCGCACGAGTTCTCAAATCATTATCCGAGTCTGAAAAAGATTCCCCTCCCCCCCCCCCCAGTTACACACCATATTTTTTGTAATTAGTATATGAATTGACACTTTTTTATGCTTGAAAGGCGGATAGGGAAATGGGAATTTTGAAAATTTTAAAAACAATCAAATTTTCAAAAATTTTTCAAAAATTATCTAACTGTCCAAAAATTATCTAAATATTAAAAATGTTTGAAAATTTACAAAATTTTTTAATATTTTCCAAAATTTTGATTTGGTAAGAAATGTACTTTTTCTTCAGTCCAGCCCCTCACAGATAGCTCGAAATTCTCAATTTTCCATTTACTTTACAGGCATGGAAAAGGGCCTTTTTGTTATTTTAAACATATATATGAAAAATGAACTAGAATGACAAGGGATTTAAATCGTCCTACATCGCTATCTCTACCTCTCTGAACTATCTTAATTATTAAAATAAAAAATTTCAGTTATTTGCTTTAAAAAATCATTTGATTCTTTGATTTGTTTTAGCAAAAATGGTTGTTATAATAAATAATATTGGTTGTACACCCAACGGTAAAACCGGTTTTCCGAATGTATCCCTAAATAACAACTTTTTCAAAAAAGTAAGAATGTCAAGTCACGAAAAAGTTGCTAAGGTAAATGTACATATTACTATGGATGTACATATTACTGCGTTTTCTTTCTTCATATGATTAAAATATGAAAATGTATATTTCTTGTAGTAAAAAAATTTGTACAATGAGATAAATACATATTTTATCAAACTGAAAAGAAAATAATATTTTTCTTTCAAATACATATTTATAATATTTATTTAAAGTAGCATTGTTAAAAAACGGTGTAAAATCAGCCATTACACTTCAATTCTTGCTACCAATGTGTTCTTATTCAAATACTTGTAGAACTAACACCTTTTTTAATTTTGATAAAAAAATGCTTTTTCATTATTTATAAAGCTTTTTTATTGTTATCTGTGTAGAAAAAGTAATTTCGTACCTCTTTATTTAAAATAATAAGCCCACAAAATAACGTACACTTAAACGGTGGATGCGCTCAATTCTGCGGCACAAAATCGTCTGGCGGTGTACGTTATTCTGTGACATCAGCTAGGCGAACCTAACCTCGTTATCAAACCTTTTCGTTTTCCTTCAGATTTCGGAGCTCTTGTTTACAAGTTCTTTTGCTGCAGAGATCATGACTAAAATGAAGAAAGTAAAAATAAAAAGAAGACGGAAGATATTGAAGTAAAAAGAAACAAATATTAGAAAAACTACAGTTGAATAAATTAAAAAAGGAACAGGATGCGATTAGAAAGAGAGATGAGCAAATTAAAAAGGAAGAATTGAGATTGCAAAAGGAGCAAGTCAAAAGTAAAAAGCAAGAAGAAAAGTTTAAAAAAATGGAATTATTAAGAAAATAGAAGGAAGAAGACCTCAACAAAAAGAAGAGTATATACAAACAGATATTGAATTGGAAGATTTAGAGGCCAAAGAATGTGAACTATTGCAACAGAAATGTGAACATGAGACTGATGCTGTATTATATAAGAAGATTAAGCAAGAGAAAATTGATAAACAAAAAACGTGTTAGACTGAATTAACAAATTTATTTTGTAAGCTTTATTCTATGTTAAACCTGTTTAACGCGTGATAATGTAGATTTACTTTTTTCGCACTTAAAATTAAATAATAGAATATTTATATTTATAATAATATATTTAGTTATTATTGTAAAAATTATAATAATGTTAAATACATTAATACCGTTGACTAAAATATATTAATTTATCATATGAATACCTCAATAATTATTTTCACTTATATTTATGTACACTATTCCAAACCGCAGAATTAGGTACACAGTAATATGTACACGGGTGTTTTTCATCCACAGTAATGTGTATAAAACAGTACTTTTTCGTTTTCACTTTATTTTTACACGTTCCGTATGCCTTACGTGTAACGATTTTTTTTATACCTAGAGGAAAGCCTATCCTTCTATAACAACAAGAAAAAAACTGTTTTTTTTTTTATAAAAAATAAAAAATAATCGACCATATAAAATCTAAAATGCTTGATACCACAGTAATATGTACTTTTACCCTAGGTTCTAAAAATGGTTTCACCATTGGGTGTACCACCTCAAGTTTTCGAGAAAAAAATATTCGAAGTTGTTCAAAAAAGCACAAAAATGAAACTTAAAAATATCATAACTTTGTTGATGATGATTTTTTAAATAAGGACCTTAGAAGCTTTTTTGCTTAAAACAACCTAAGTAGTATAGGTGGCACTTAGGACAGACAGCTCAAATTTCATTCTTGACCCCCCCACCCTCGGAGAGGTCAAGGATGAAAATTGAGACAGCTACCCATAGTGCCACCAGACCGTGTGTACATTACTGTCCAAAGTGACTCTGTTTTTAAGAGGCACTTTGTAGAGATCTGCAGATGTGTACACTTTTATTCTAAAAAAAGGTAGCGAGACCCGGGCTCGAACCTGTATACCTCGGTGTGTGTGTGTGTGTGTGTGTATGTGTGTGTGTGTGTGTCCAGGGTACTTGGGAGAGACCACTAACCCTAACATATTATTATTATATTATCCAAAGTGCCTCTGATTTTTGAGAGACACTTCAGATAGATCTTTGCACAGTCGAGCTAACGTTCGCGCGCCGACGGACAGCAGAGGACTGACCGGCTTTTACCTCACCACTGTCTTAAAACACGCGCACGCACGCATACAAACACATATACTCACACATACACACACACAACCTTATACACATTCTCTCTCTCTCTCACACACACACACACACACACACACACACACACACACATACATACATGCACACAATATAAATATACTACTTACTTTTTTTGTTTAGCGTTTACTCCTTTTTTCAGCTATGTGGTTTTTTATTACTAAATAATTGTTAATAAGATTGTTTTTATCACTATATATATATATATATTCTACACTATGTACACTTCATTTCTTTTGAACAATTCATAGATCATTCAAAATATCTTCATTTTGGCAGTGCACTGGTTCTTCATTACAGTCCGGGCACAGCCAATCGCCACAGGCCTCGCAACGCGACCACCGACGATTACGTTGCAAATAAAATATTTTCCCGCAACCGAAGCACATATCCCGATGCCTGCGCGGTAAATCGCGATTCCGTCTACTTCTTGCTCTTTCACGGCCCATCCTAATGTTTCATCTCGGGTGCACCTCAGATGCATCCGAAAAGTGTGAAATATATAAAAATTGGAGCTCTAGAATAAGCACAAGACCAAAAACTCATCTCGCATTTACGTGAGAACGGTATTTTTACCTCGGTTCCACGATGTTCAGTCAAAGTATACACTTAAGAAAAAGTAATATCAGCACATCTCACTCTCTCTCTCTCTCTCTCTCTCTCTCTCTCTCTCTCTCTCTCTCTCTCTCTCTCGCTCGCTCACTCTCATAATTTTATTCTGTAATTAGTATGTACGTTATTAGTACATGTACACCTTCTCGACCTTCTAGTCTCCTAATATGTGTGGGCCATATCTTCGAAACTATGATGCAGATATTTTCGACAGTAAAGAACTTTTTGATGTACGCCCTAACAGCAATACAACACAACCGGTTGCAAACCAATACAGTAATTTTTGAAAATCGATAACCCAATCGATTAGTAATATCCACGGATCGTTTTGTACTATATGTAATTTGATAGATCTCCAGTAGAACAGTTTAAGACGTTTCCGAAGGAAACCTCGAAAATTTTTGTCCATTTTTGTTAGCTCTCCGGTTTCCAAGATATTGTCGAAAAATCGATATTTGAATCGATCGATCGTCCATAACTCGGAAACTATTCGTCCAATATTTTCGCGGGTTGAGAACTTTTTTACGTACGCCCCAAGAGCTACACAGAGCGATCGGTTGCAAACCAATACAGCAATTTTTGAAAATCGATAACCCAATCGATTAGTAATATCCACGGATCGTCTTGTACTATATGTAATCTGATAGATCTCCAGTAGAACAGTTTAAGAGGTTTCCGTCGGAAACCTTCGAAAATTTTTGTCCATTTTTGCGTAGCTCTCACGGTTTCCAAGATATTGTCGATAAATCGATATTTGAATCGATAGATCGTCCATAACTCGGAAACTATTGGTCCAATATTTTCTCGGGTTGAGAACTTTTTACGTACACCCCAAGAGCTACACCGAGCGATCGGTTGCAAATCAATAAGACAATTTTTGAAAATCGATTAATTGATCGATCGCCTATAATGACGAAACTATTGATCCATTATTTTCGCGGCATAACAACTTTTTTACTCACACCCCGAGAGCTCTGCAACACAATCAGTTACGACTAAATATAAAATTTTTTGAAATATTATTAGTTGATCGATCACCTATAACTCTAAAACTATCGACCCAATATTATCGAGGGACAAAAATACAACCAATTTAAATCTATTTTTAAGTTTAATATATATATATATATATATATATATATATATATATATATATATATATATATATATATATATATATATATATATATATATATATGCATGCACGCATGCACGCACGCACGCACGCACGCACGCACGCACGCCCACACACACACACACACACACACACACACACACACACACACACACATCTTTGAAAAGCTGATCCTGAGGAGAAAAATCTCACTAACTATATACATAATAAATATATATTATAAGCGTAATTTGAAGATAAAAATATTAGATTTCATATATTTGTATTTGAAAGCCACTTTAGCTATTCAGCACATATAATCTTATAATCTGAGCAGAAGCATCACGTACATCTTCGCAATATAATCACGAGTATCTCGCATTTTACTGAATGTGTTTCTGTGAAAACCACCCCACCTAGTAGCTACTCGTCAAGTATTTTAGACTGATGGCACTATATCTACCTTCACGTGTATAATTGACTATACCTATCAGATATTTTATCCGTCTCCTTCGCATCCTCTGTCACCTTGTTGCATGCGTGTGCAGCTTCAATGAGTTTCCGGAAAGAACTGTAACCACTATCAAACTCCAAGAGCGTGAGCAGTCGACTATGTGTTGCCTCTCACTACGCGTGCGCGCGCACTCAAAGTCCTTACTGCGCGCGCGCGCGCCAATGAGCTTCCTGGAGGGGAGCCAAATGACTTGCCATTGGCAAGCTCGGCTACCGCGTGTGCGCGTGCGCGCGCGCTCAGAGCCTCTTATAGCGCGCGCTCGCGCACCAATGAGCTTCCTGGAAGGAAGCCTGATGGCTTGCCGCTCGTTACAATATTATAAACCTCCCCATCAGCACGGTCTCGAGTCAGTCGTTGTGTGACTTTTGAAGTGTTCGTACAAAAAATGGATCTCGTTATTGATCCGCAGTTTTTCAAAGATAATAAAAACCGTGCGGTGCCGAAAGAAGTGGGTATAGTAGCATTGCACAAAGACTTTAGTGCGCATTGGATTATCGCACCTAATTGTAATACCAGATTTCTGAAAAAGATATCTTGAGACAGAATAATTGGCTGACATTGCATCATCATGGTCTCGATTGGTACGATGGTGATGTCTCGCTAAAAAGTTTTAATAAAAATTTACAAGATATTTGCAAAAGAGCAGGTAAAATTTATGTCCGAGGGGAGGAAAAGGCGAAATTGCTGAATAAGATTACAACTCGAGAAATCATCAATTTGGAGCACGAAAACGAGTGTCCACCTCTTCACAGACTACCCTGGTGTGAAATGTATTGCGTTCAACACGCTGTCAAATCGTGCTACTTGCAGTTTAATTGTGCACTCAACAACGCATTTAAATTGAAGAGTTGGTTAAATGCACGGGGTAGTGGGGGTGAAATAACTACATCAGCAGAATTTCCCTTCTCTCCGCCCTACTATCTCTGCAATAATGAACTCTCTGGATATACTCCAGAAGCTTCGAAAAATGACATATCATGTTGTAGGAGTTTATCCGGCAGATCGAATTCCAACAATATGGGTAAAACTATGTGCTTTTGTGTTTAATACGGAAAACCATAAGAGACGTGGAATGCATTGGGTGGCGATATATGTGTCTGAGAGTGGTGATGGGTGGTATTTTGATAGTTTTGGCATGCCTCTACATATCCCCGATCATGTAAACCGTATTCAGAGAAATTGTAAAAGAATACGATGGAATAATGTTCGACTACAAAGCAGTTATTCTAATGCCTATGGAAAATACTGTATCATGTTTCTGTATTATATGATGACTGGTTTAGGTATGCAACGATTCCTAGAAAACTTCTCATCAAACTTAAATAAAAATGATGAGATTGCAGAAAAATTTGGCAAGAAAAAATTGCAGAAAAAAACTGGCATACTGTAATACAATATTTGAGAAGGTAATGTGAAGTGGTGGTTAATATGAGTTTTCAGCTTACGTGTTTTTTGTAAAAGTGCTACCACTGCATATTCTTATTGGCTCCCCATCACGAAAGAAATTATTCTATTGGCCTCCCACTTCTAGAGATACACTCTCATTGGTCTTACCCCTACCAAAGACTGGTAACTTTTGTATATAAACCGATGGAGTTGTAGCGCAGAGATCACAGTACTCTCGCTCTTAAGTCTAGTTAACAAGGAAGAAGAAGAAGAAGTACAGAATGGCTGGACAGAAAAGGCAACACGATGGCCAGGACAGCCAGAGCAAGTATCGTTGTCATCAAATCCTGCCGATGATGTTTGGACTAAATAACTCTTACGGCAAAATTATCCAGATTGGGCTGGAAAATACAGCAATTGGTTCTGACGATTTTAATCCTGTTGTACGGCTCAGTAATAGTGAATTTTACGGCATCTCCTTCCCGCTCACCAGCTGGCTACGATTTCGAGAGCAGTTTGACGAGATCGACAGATTTTTCCATGCTTACGACGAGGAAGAGCTCTTAGACCATAGAATCATCATTCCTGGCTTTACAATTCATTTCACGATCAGCTATTCGGACAGAGCTTTTGAGCTAATTGAAGAAGATGTGGATCGAAAAGAGTCTGGCGAGGCTAAGTCAAAACGGCAACGTAAGTCTTCATTAGTATTTAAACGAGTGACCTTTGACAGACTTAAGGCCTTATCTAAAATTGTTGATCATAGAATAAAGTATTTGTTAAAAGTTAAAGATGCTATAAATATTATTGTTAAAGAGGTTGGGGAATATAGTAAAGATAGATTAATAAATAGCGAAAATTCACAATATACATATTTTACAGCTTATAATGTTGAGTGTGCGATAAGGGACTTTGATGAAACGTTAGTAGATAAGATAGATAAGATATTAAAAGATAAAAATATATATTTAGCTATAGAAGATGTTTACATTATTATTTATGAGTTTATCAATTTACATTTATATAATCTAGTCGCGTACTTAAATACAACTGTATGTAAGGATTCATGAATATAATTGTGAATATAATTGTATTTTGCTTTAGTTTTATGAATAAATATAATTGTAAAAACATATATATATTTCTTCTCACTTACCCATAGTGTATCCACCGCCTATCCTAGTCATCCTTCACATTCATTCTATTTATAAGTAGTTAGGTTGCAATTTAATTCTATTAATATCTGGGGTGGGGGTAGATAGTGGAGGGAGTGAGAAGGGCTTCATTAATAATAAGGTGTCTCTTGAAAAGAGGCACCTTGGCGAGCACCATTTATTCATACTTAGGAGAGATATAACGAGCAAGAGACTGTAGGTAGCCGTGGCTCAGTGGTAGCGTACCTGCCTCGTAATCGAGGGAAACCCAGGTTCAAGCCGCCCTCAGTCTCGCTACTTTTTTATTTATTTATTTTTTTACTTTTATTTTTTATTATTTTTTATTTGTTAAATAAAAATAATAATAAATAAAAATAAAATAAAATTTGCGCACGTGTATGTGCGTGTGTATGTGTGTGTGTATGTGTGTGTGTGTGTGTGTGTGTGTGTTATATGCGTGTGCCCCACCAAAAAACACGCCAGTCGTCAGCCAGCTACCGGGGAGTGTCAACACCTCAAGAGTAAGTCGCTCCGTCGCTCTTAAAATCAGAGGCACTTTGGATAGTAATGAGGTGGGGGTCTCTCCCAAGTGCTCTGGACACCATAGCGAGTGTAGACACATACACACACACACACACACACACACACACACACACACGCACACACACACACACGGTTTCATTAGTAGAAGAGTTTGCAGTCTGGTAGTACTATGGGCAGTTGTCTCAAATTTCATCCTTGACCTCTCAAGGTCCAAGGTGAAATTTGAGCTGTCTGTCCTAAGTGCCACCTATACTACTAACCTATATTTTTCGAAAAAAATACTTCCGACCCAAACAATGAACTTTTTAAAATTCACAAGTATTTCTGAATTTATAATTCAAATAAATAATAATTTTTGTTATCGTATTTTCACATTACACATTGAATGTTGATTTGACATGATAATTTTCTTTTCGGAATAAAAGAGTTTGAATGTTCACAGAACAATATAATTGTCACTTTTCATGCACGGAGAGACTGTCGAACTGCAAAAGAGCATGCATCACCGCGCGGTAAAAGACCGTGCTGAAATACACCACATATCGACGTGCGTAAATTGTTTTTTTTAAGTCGCAAACGTTCATAGTCAATGCATCTTATTACTGCTGTTTTTTTGTTCATTATGTACAGCGATTTGACGTGCAAATATCAACTTTCGTTCGCCTTGTCGCTCGCACTAGCGACGACGCTAAAAATACTTTGTAACATATCTTGAACAGATCGATGGGTAAAACCATGTGCTTTTGTGTTTAATACGGAAAACCATAAGAGACGTGGAATATAGTTCTTCAGACAAATTATAAAATTTTTCTTCATTAATTGATTTAACTACAAATTTTATATTTTCATTAAAAATATATTTATAAAATATAAAAATGAAATTATATGTAAATTACATTGATTTTAATATAATATTTATAAATAGGATTTGAATGTTTAAATTGTAGTCTCAAAATTGTAATAAATAAATAAACAAACATATATTTACCTTTAAAAAAATACGTCAGATCAGGGAAATTCTACTCATTCAATAAATTCTTTACGAAATCATCCAATTTACTGCAGCGATTGCACGAAAACTGATCTGGCGTATTATTGCGTCAAACAAAACCACTAAGGTTAAAGCACCAGTACCTGGACAAATCAAAAATTGGGACCTATAGTGGGACACGGACGAAAAATGACTGTTTTCATAAAAAATACAGTCATAAATCGTTATAGTAAAATTTTGTATCTATTGTGTAGAGTATCAACTATTCAAATAAACATGAATTATTCCAACTCTGCGGCAGAAATTATATTCAAAGCTTTTACTAAAAATGTGTTCTGAGCAGGATCCTAGAGTAACGATGGGCGCTACTGAATCTTGCAGATTTGACTTAATCCCGAGGATTGAGTTTTGCATTCAAAAGAAATATTTTAGTCTACCAGATCAAGTTAATGTTTTTATCAATAGATGACACGCTCACGAATACGATTAAAGTTGTATTTAGTGAAAACAATAATTATTTTCTGTACAATTAGGTGTCCTAGTTCTGGTTCCATAGTTTTGCGAGGGAACAGTAGTGGGACACTCAAAATATACAAATTATAATTAGATTCAGTGACTGAAAACTACTTTAGAGCTTACTAAACAAGATATTAAATAACAATCAGTAATGTCAACTGGAATGAATTTCGGAAATAGTGGATTTTGGAAATCTATAACTTTTGCTTGGGAGGTGTAATCCTATAACCTCAAAAAGTGGGGTTACAGGTCTCTGTTTATCAATTTTTGTGATTTTTAATTTGCCGATTCTTACCAAACTACAAAAGCATGTAAACCAATTAGTATTATCGAATAAATTGAGAAAATGAGCTTATTTCTATTTGTTTGCAGAACGGTAACGAATAAAGCTACTTAATAACTGTCCCAGTATTGGTGCCAATTGTTTGTCCCAGTACTGGGTCAACTCGAAACATCGTGTCCCACTACTGCAGCCAGGAACTATTTTATTAAAACCACTATTTATTCGCATAGAAAAGGTTTAAAAAAAACATTTTTTTTTCAATCGATAGGAAATCTCCCGGGCTACACGATAATACTAATATATTTTTTTAATTTTGCTATCAGATTTCAGAATTTAAGTCTTTCTAAACGGGCATCCCAAAAGTGTCCCAGTACTGGTGCTTTTACCTTATAATAGTCGGTGATCGGAGATTGTGTATTTTTGCACGTCAAAACGCCGTACATAATGAACAAAAAAACAGTGGTCATCAGATGCATAGACTATGAACGTGCGCGACTTAAAAACAACAAGTTACGCACGTCGATATGAGGTGCATTTTAGCACCGTCTTTTGCCGCGCGGTGATGCACACTCTTTTGCAGTTTAACAGTTGCTCCGCGTGGATTTTGTGAGGAGAGGATTTTCAAAGCATTGTGAGTACATATATGTATATGTTTGTATGATGAGCGCGCATACGTATATATAGATTTACTCACAATGCTTTGACCCACGTGTCACACTAGCGCCACCAAACCACAGAATAACCCTCAGTGTGATAAGGACCAAGTCAATAATCACGTTTTTTGAAACGAGTGATATTTTACAGGGCTGCTTAAAATGCTACAATGGGTTCATTAATAGACTGTTATATCGATACAATTGGTTCAATATACTCACAGAGGGAGGAAGATGGATAGAGCCGGAGAGATCTCAATGAAGCGCCCCCTCTCTCTCTCTCTCTCTCTCTCTCTCTCTCTCTCTCTCTCTCTCTCTCTCTCTCTCTCTCTCTCTCTCTCTCTCACACACACTATTTAGATAAAAGCTTAAAATTATTAATAAGCTTAATATTATAAACTCTAATCTAATAAAAGTTAGTAAAATTTGTGTATAATTTCCGCTACTGTGCGTAAAATAATCACTTCACATGCAGTTTTTCACTTTACGGACACTTTAATTATTTTACGTACACGTGTGCGAAAAAGTTCACTTAACGCACACAACTATACACTTTACACATGGACTTTACGCATACCCGAACAAAAACATCATTACGTATACAAAACCGCTGCTAATTCACTGGCACTTATCTTCCTTAAACCTTATTAATTGTTCCAATATGAAGTTATTTGTTCTGCTTAATTCTGTAGTGAAAAGTCGACAGGTTCATCTTTTTAAATGTCGAGGTACATAGGTTCAAATTTCTACATTACCATTTATACTTGTGGAAAACTATAGCATATAGATCACGAAAAAATATTTATACCACTCTAACCTCAAAATCATAACTTCAATATGATTATTCGGCTCTCGTGGTATAAAATACGGTTCGGAACTGGTGCGTAAGAAGATTTTTACCTCATGTGACTTTTCTCACTCGCTTCGCTCGTGCGAAAAACGTCACATGAGCTAAATGATCACCTTCCGCACCCGTATCGAAATGTACTATTAAATTGTTTGAAAACTGAAAAAGTTTTTGTATATAAAATAATTTTTTTTTCATTTGACAATATATTTTGCAACGCTATATAAAATTGTTAGTTACATTTATTTGTATTCACATAAAAAAAGCATAATACTTTACAAATAATTTCTTTTATAATCTTATTTGATTTCATGAACAATGAATTTATTAATTTTTTATATTACTAGATACTAAAATATAAAAATGAATAACCGTTATAAAGCCAAAACAAAACAATGAACCTAAAATAGTATATTGTGTACCATGAGGGAGAAGTATGTTTTCTTCGCCCGCGCAAGGGGATTGCAATATTACTCGAAGGCGACCAAGCACGAGCCGAAGGCGAGTGCGTATTGCGAACTAAAGACGAGTATTGCAAATACACAACGGCGAAAAGGGCGTATCCCCCATTGTGCGCTTCATAGGCATAAAAAAAAGAAACACGTTATCAATACATGTTTGACAAAAAATACGGTGTGCACCATGGAGGAGACGCCTTTTTCGCCCTTGTACGTTTGCAATACTCATCTTTAGCTCTAAATACGCACTTGACTGTAGCTCGTGCTTGCTCGCCTTCGACTCGTACAGTAAACTTACACGCGGGCTGAAAAAGCATACTTCTCTCCATGGTACAACAATATACTATTTTGATTTCTAATCTTCATTAAAAACAGGAAAAAATTAGCTTTTGGTAAAAAATTGGTCAAAAATTACCGCGTAATACCTAGAAGAAAAGGATCAAAATATTTTGTAAAAAATAAAATCATAAACTGACAAATTGTTATAAATCAAAAACGAATCGATGAATATAAGAAATGAGCATTGATTAGAAACAAATTACCGTGTAATACCCAAGAAATAAACAATTAAAAATTTCTTCTAAAATAAAAATTCTAATGATCCAGGCCAAAAACTCAGCCAAGAAATTATAAAAAACTATCTTTTCGAAAATTTTCAGATTGATTGTTGCAGATATCGTTTGATATAGAAAATCAATTTTTTTTTACAATAAAGGGGATTTTTTTCTCGGAAGAAAATAAGTATTAAGGTAAAAAATTTTACCCATTGTTCCTTTCGGTGTTGCTTATAACAAGTAGTAGTTTTTTCAATTAATTTCCATGATACGTTTATAAGATATACCCGTAATAAAAATTCATTTTTTTGAGTAACAAAAGAAGGGAATTAACTTATAAAATATTTGTAGTCGTAAAAGATAGGTAATTTTAAGCTCTTTTAAATGCAGTTTATCCCAATTGATTATATTAATTTTAACCTATAAGACAATCTGAAAAACTAAGATCCACTAATCGAAAAATCGCTAAAAAAACAAAAGCGCATCGACCAAACAAAAATATTATTTGTCATGCGCCTTCGTTCTTCAAAAACAAAAAAATGAGCCCTAAAATATTAAAATTGGTTGTACCGTTACCGAAAAACGTACGTACACGCACGCACGCACGCACGCACACACGCGTACACACACACATACACCCACACACAGATACACACACACACACACACACACACACACACACACACACAATCACACACACACACAAGCACACACAACCATACTGAGTCGTGGACATCCTCCTTTTACTCCAAATAGCGGACGATGTTAATCGCTTAGCTTCCCTCTTAAAAGATTAAATGTATATCTTTAGGCTCCAAAAATGTCGCCTAAAGATATAAAGTATAACAGTGCTTAAGGTGGTTCTTTAATGAGAATCGACATACAAAACAGAAATATGTACAACAATTTGATTACGTGTTACAATATCAGAAACGTTATGATATGAAATAAGGGTACTTAAAGTGACAAAAAATATTTTTGTATGAAAATTTCTATATTGCAAAATTAGATATCGCGTAAATTAGAGAATGATTTGACAAATGATCCGAATTTGTTTAATTTTTTATCCAATTTTAATTTGGTAGGTCCCATTTTGTTCCTTGAAAGATTTCAGGGGGACTCTCCCATATAAAAATTAAAAGACATCGAATGACGATTATAAGTCGATACACATATTTTTGTAAGTTTGGGCGTGTACAAGTATAAACTATTGGCTGTAACGTTGCAGGTTATTCGATGTTTTTGAATTTTTATATGGGCAAGTCTCCCTGAAATCTTTCAAGGAACAAAATGGGACCTACAAAATTAAAATAAGATGAAAAATAAAAAAAAATCGGATCATTTGTCAAATAATTTTCTAATTAACGCAATATCTAATTTTTCAATATCAAAATTTTTATACGAAATTTTTTTTATCACTTAAAGTACCCTTCTTTTATATTATAACGTTTCTGATATTGTAACACGTAATCAAATTGTTGTATACATTTCTCATGAGAGAACTACCTTAACAGACGATTTGCTTGCTAGTTGTGGATTTGTTAACGATATACATATTATATCGGACACAATTCTACTACTCAAACCTAAAAACATTGACTTGCGCATGCGCAATACAGACCTTTATCCACCGTTATATAATATGTCACGCCTGATAAAGTTAGTGAATAAGGTCCCTGAACTCTCGAGCCATAAGCACGCTACTAGCCTTTTTCTACTAAAGAAACTGCGTCAACCTCAATCTGCGTCTACTTATTGAACCTGTCCTAAATACTAGTATAATAAATAGAAAACACGAAATTGGATATTTATATTATCTTTTATATAAATATTCACGTGGCTATGTATTGGTACATAAAAATCTATTTTACCCAATAACTAACCGACTGGCCAGTTGTTGGTCGAGTCGACGTGATACGTGCTCTCTCCTATGCTCCAATATCTGTCCACAACTACTCCCCATATTTTAATGTTCTTTTATGAACTCTTTTTGTATAAAAATAATAAATAAAGGTAATTATATATATATATATATATATTATTATTAGTTTTAGTAATATTATATATTGCAGTACCGACATGCTTTTTTAAGTTTTGTGCATTTTTTTGTTTATTTTGCTATATGTTGGATTTATAATCTCAAAAAGACAAAATGGTTGTATTAGAAGAGAAAAAGTAGCTGGACCCAGAGATTAAACGATTGATGATAATAATAAATATAGGGTAGAGTCGAACAGTGTGAACATTTTTTAGTTCTGCGCTGCTGTCGCGAATTGACGGTGCTTCGCCACGTGGATTCGATGTATGTTTGGGTTCTATTAAACATAATTCCCACCCAGTATTAATCCTTCATGAGTCGATTGGAACGTTGTAGACTCCGGAGTATATTATTATTCTACGCGCAACATAAGCTAAAATACTAAAATTTGCTTGTGGTACAGTATGACTAATACAATTGCTGTCTAGTATAAAACATGTAAATTGAATAGTAAAATATTACAACTATTTACTTTAATCTTTTTTCAGAAGAAAAATGTCTGCTTTGAATTGTCACGTGTACAGTTGAACATAATCTCCAAACATTTATTAAGCGTTATTTGTCATTTTTCACTCTATATAACTATAAAATACTATATTTTAATAAATATGCAGTATTGTTGTTTATGAAGCAATTTTTAAAGATCTATTAAACTATATTCTAATAAATATATTATATTATAACGCCTAATATTGTTGTGAGTATCATTATAAACCATTTAAAATCATCACTTTTACATTTATGTTTATAATTTTTCTGGATGCTCGGATTAGATCACAGCCAATTTGTTTCTTCGTAGAGGACTATTCAACGATCAAATCTATTTCTGAAATTTTAATTTTCATCGTGTCAATAAAAAGTTATGTCCAAAAAAGCAAACGGTGTTCATTCTTTACGAATTATCTCTCAAGCGTTTATGTTAAATAATATAATGTTTTATTATACATCTGAATTACTTCACAATTTAGAGCCCTTACAAAAAAGACACGCATAATCCCGTGCAGGAATTTCAGAGAGCGTCCCCGTGATTAGCCACGCTCCCGACCCGATTTTCGGA
Organism: Gastracanthus pulcherrimus; assembly: GCA_949152435.1. NCBI lineage: Eukaryota > Metazoa > Arthropoda > Insecta > Hymenoptera > Pteromalidae > Gastracanthus > Gastracanthus pulcherrimus. The sequence continues at coordinate 54,445,719 of OX424574.1, forward strand.
CCAACGGAAGTCAGCCCCGATTCAGACCCGGTCTCCTTGTCTTTTCCTCGTATTGAGCGGGACTCACGGATTCCCTGCCTGAATCCTGTCTGATATTCTGAGGTCTGCGCTTATTTATTTATTTTGAGGTTATGATTCTTTCGTAAAACAAAGGATTTCCGTACCTGAATCTCGTCTGAACTCCTAATTTTTAGTAAGCAAGGAAAAGTGGGGGATAACACGTTGGAATGTAACTATAGTATTTCCTATCATCTACTAACAAGGGAAGGTCCCCAGGTGATAAGCGTCCGGAGAGGTCTTATTAGGCGGAAAGTGTTTTATCTGGTACCCACATTGAAGATTTGCCTATCCTAACCCCTACATTTTCTATATTTTTTAGTGCTGATTGTTGAAAGTTTCCAAAATTTGCTTGATTTACGTGTGAAAAATAGCGTAAAAATTGGAAACTTTCAACAATCAGCACTAAAAAATATCAAAAAGGTAGGGGTTAGGATAACCTGGGCGCTTATAACCTGGGGACCTTCCCTAGTAAGTAATATTGACGTAACCTGTCGACAATCCTTATGAAAAAAACTTGCAGGAAATCCTGGAGGAATTCCTGCATGGTTTTCGTATTGTTTTCCTGCAGGAATTTTTCTAGAATAGGAAATTGTTTATAATATTGTTGAAAACGATAAAATAAGTTAAAAATGTGCCTATTTTAGGTATTACCATCCAGATGATAACACCAAAACTCAGGGATTGAGTTTCTTAGATCCAAAATTAAAAATAACTTGTTTATTTAACAATTTGATAAATAAACATTAAGAAGCTTAGTCTAGGTTCGGTATTATCATCTGGATGGCAACACTTAAAGTAGGTACATTTTTCACTTATTTTATTGTTTTCAACAATTTTATAAACAATTTCCCATTCTAGAAAAAATCCTGCAGGAAATCCTGGAGGAATTTCTGTAGGAATTCCTGCAGGAAAGCAGTACGAAAACCATGCAGGAAGTCCTGCAGGGAATCCTCCAGGTTTCATGCAGAATTTCCTGTAGGATTCCCTGCAGGAATTCCTCCAGGATTTCCTGCAGGTTTCTTTCATAATGGAAGATAGATCTCTATATTGAAATTATCACTTATTTTTATTAACATTAAATTATTTTTTTTTATTTATGTTTTCATGTTTGTATACTATTATTATTATTTTGAAAGTAATATAACAATAAAGCAAGTGAACCAATTACTGTGCCCTTCGATATTTGCATTTAAAAAAATATTAGATCATAAAGTTATTCGGTGAAGTAATCGATATAGAGCACAGTAATTGGCTCAAATATCCTAGTTATAACAATTAATATGATAAATGGTACTATTATTTTTATTAATTTAGTTATTCTTATTGTGATTATTATTATTGTTGTCATTATTACAATTTTAATTAAAGTTCATATTTATTTATTATAGAGATAAATTTATGCGCGTGAATAGTGGGCAAGGTAGGTATCCGGTGGATAATTCACATCTCCTTATTTATTCTATAACTATAAATAAATCATTCATACTTGTAAGGTTTTTAAATACCAACACATTTGTAATGTGATTAATTAAAATTATTAAGTGACCGTCGGCTATTGATGTCCTTGTCTAAGCAAGTTTTCGATATTCAGAATAAGAAAGATTTTACTAGAAGTTATCTATATTGTAAAATCAGTAATTGTTTTTGTATTTCCTTAAAAAAAAGGATAGGTACGTTTTGGGACTTATAATATTAATTACTATTTATTGTTCTCAATCGAAAAGAGAAGTGTTTACTTTTATGTTAATCAAATTATTATTATTTAAACAAAGAAATAAATTAATAAATAACAAAAAATATGCATGGAACAGTAGGAATATGATGACAATAACTGGCGTCCTCTTAAATAAATAGTGTATGTTTCTAAGTAAATTTTGAATTAATTGAAAAATTAAATTTTCTTTAAATTTACATGAAATTTTATTGTTAACTGTACGAGAAAAATAAATTAAAAAATATAAAAATATTTAACTATACCTTTTATATTTTTTATCCATTTTTCTCCTAGAATAATTAATAAGAACCTTTGAAAATTTAACAGAAGAGATGTGTGGTATGAATTTGAAGTTCAATGACGAGAGAAAATTATAAAACTAAAAAGCCGGTAAGGTAGGAATCGGGTTAGTTCTTTATATGTTTTTAATAAATATCTCTTTTATTCTATCAATATAAAAGAGAAGAAAAGATTCTAAAGATATATACAAAATATTACATCGGTGAGTTAGAAATCGTGTAGTATTTCTTATCTCCTTGATAACTATTTCATATTTTAAGGAGATGTGAAAGTGAACTAATAATCCCTACCTTACCGGCATCACATTTATATTCTTTTTCTCTGCAATAAATAAATATTTCTAAAAGACGCCATACTATCCCCTCCGTATTCTTACCAGTAACCTTCAGTTAAATTTTCAAAAGCTTTCATTATTAACTCTCGGAGAAAAATGCATTTGACAATTGACCTATACCGTTGTATATTTTCAAACGCATTTTTCTCCGAGAGTTAATAATGAAAGCTTTTGAAAATTTAACTGAAGGTTTCTGGTAAGAATACGCAGATAATAGTATGGCGTTTTTTAGAAATATTTATTTATTGCAGAGAAAAAGAATATAAATGTGATGCCGGTGAGGTAGCGATTATTAGTTCACTTTTACATCTCCTTAATTATATATATCTTTTCGAAAAAGAATGCTATTAGACATTAAATAAATACCTACGAATAATAAAAATTTAAATGTGAACTTTAACGTATAACATTAAAATATGGTTTGAAGTTACGCAACTAACAAGTCCGTGTGGTCAAGTGGTTAGAGCATCAGCACAGCAGTCTCGAGGTCGTCAGTTCAATTCCCCGCATTAACCAAAATTTTTTTAAATTTATAATTATTTCTATATTTCTGTTTCAGATAATCATATAATAACTACTGTAAATAAACCTAGTTTAAAAAAAGAATTAATACCTGTAGAGTACACGAGAAGGGAATTAAATATTTTTTTTTTGCTGGGGATTAACATTCGAAAATCGGGCCGGAATTGGGCGTAGATTTCTAGGCCGAATCGTTTAAAAGTGGCATACAAATCTGAGCCCGGATCCAGTGAGGTTTTCGCGTCCGATTTCTACCTGACCTACGGAAATATGGTCTGAATCGGTCTGGTTTACATGAGATTTGCTGCACGGGATAAACACTCAAAATAATACTCAAAATAACACCTAACTTGAGGGTGATTTCGGTTGTTATGTAACACTCAATTTGAGTATAAGACTTAAGTTAAGCGTTACTTTTATCTTGAGACTTAACTCTGTACTTGAGTGTGACTCTCAACCTAAAATACTCAAAACAAAACACATAACTACAGACTCTCAACTTTAGTCTGGTCTCATAACCTCAACTTGAGAGTTGACTGTCATTTAGAGTATTTACTCTCGACTTGAGTGTTTACCTTTTAATTGAGATTTCATTTGAAGTTTACTCTCAGGCTGCTGTCCCATGGCCTACACGGAGAGAAAAACACCGCTGTATTAGCTTTGTAGTAGTTACATCAAATCAGCGGTAGGGTTACACTGCTAGCGCTGCTGTAAAACAAAGCAGTTTTAGCTTGGCTCGGCCCCCAAAGGCGAGTAGCCGCGATGACAAATATTTGAGGTTAGCTTTACGAATATTTGGATTTCATAAATATTAACTTATATTTTGCAAAGATTAATGATTAATATGGTTGAAAAATGTATTTTCGAAGTAAATAATTGATTTTCGCTGTAATAGTCTATGAGAAATTTACAAAAATTAGTATATTAACAGTAACCCGTTTCGGAATCGTCAAGCTATAATGCTTTGTTCTACAGCCGACACTGCTTGGCGATCATGTCATTCTACTATTTGAGCTACTAAGGCTATAAGTGCCAGAGTCTCCGGCAGATATAGCTGAGTTTTTCTCTCCGTGTACATAAAACTGAAATAACAAAGCCGGAATCGCAAAGGTGGAATGACCGACAAATCACAACCATTTTGGGATATCTAAAGTTTCGGTTCCGATTCTAACCCCCAATCTGTCCCATGGGGCATATTTTTTCGGTAAAATTTCAAACTGATGTTATATCAAAGCAATTTTTTGTAAAACTTTTGTGTAAAAAGCATTTCTTTATATGAAAATATATTTGATAGTAACTGTCCGTGCAATCTTATACTAAATTCTCTTGAGTTTAATAAAATTTGGATTATTAGTGATCGAAAGTGAGGTTAGGATGATGCTTATTTCCGGAAAAGATACTTCATGGGACGGTAGGGGTTAAAATTGAAACCGGAATTCAATGGCATTAAGCATCAAAATTCTTACAACTAACGTTCACTTTGAAATGATTTAATTGTATGCCCCCTTTCAATTATAATAAATATTTCAAGTATGAGATGTTTTATGAATCTCGTATTTATATTTACATAACAACTTAATCAAATTTAAAACGTGCGACCGGTGGCTATCCGTTTGTAAACGTGGAAACGGATTTATCGGAATGTGTGTGATTCGGAAGGAGGATTGGTCCTCTTCAGTCTGGCTGTTCATTGGTCAACGCCATTCCGGCTTTGCCATTCCGGCTTTACTATTTCGGTCTTGTGTTGATCATGGGACAGCAGCCTCAAGATGAGAGTAATCTTCCAAATTTAAAGAGCCGGGAGTAGAATTTCAACTGGGGAACTTTAGATCCAAAGTTCTATACTCTACCGACCAAGCCACGCGTGCTCTGTCATGAGGCAACGTTTAAATTAACAC